>VZTU01019483.1:70925-148322 GCA_013400835.1 Zapornia atra | reverse complement strand
CACTGAGCCACACAATTCAGGCTGTGTAGCCCAGAGCCGTCCCGAAAAAACAGACCATCCCCAAAAACTGCATGTCCTGGAGCCACCTGCTCCTCCTCCCACTAGCCCCCCTTTACACTGAGCATGACGTAATTGCCATGGAATACCCCCTTTGGCCAGTTCGGATCACCTGTCCTGGCTGCATCCCCTCCTTTCTCATTAGTAGGGAAATATGAACAACTGAAAAAGTCCTTGATTGCTTGGCAACAACTAGAAACATCAGGGTGCTATCAGCACTGCTTTCATCCTAATTCCCAAACACAGCATTCTATCCACTATTAGAAACGAAATAAACTCCATCCTAACTGAAACCAGGACAATAGGGATGTAGATAAATTAGGGTAGTGGGCAATGATTAATGGGATGAAATTTAGCAAGTCCAAAATGTCTTTGGAGTGGATAACTCAACACTTCTGTCTCTTACATGCATTCCCCAAGAATCACTCAGGGAATGCCACTGGTGGTAGGGTGCTAAGCACGGGAGACCTTTCATGCACCTGTTCTTGTCTCTTCTGATGGAGAGAGGTATTGATTTGCTCCACTGATCCTTTGATCACAAAATATTCCTGACACCTGGTAGAGAGAATTCATGTTGCTTTGCTGCCTGTATTGAGAGGAATCTATACCATGCTGTGACTAAAATTCAGCAGCATATTTTTTATTTAATGCAATTCATTTGTAAATAATGAGGTCCTTCCTCACCATTGTTAATCAAAAGGTCCTGAGTGTTGCATAGAACACCTGGATATTTTCGTATCCTTACATATCCAGGACATTTAGGTAGAGTCTCACTGGTAAGAAAAGGTACATAGCTGGAAATTAGCAACTGTGCAGAAAAGTATGTTTTCATGAAGTTATCTTTGTTTCACAGAGACTGAGGCCTCAGGGAGAGGTAGCCCTGATTGTTTGCTAAAGCTCTTCACACTGTTAACTGACAAGTCCTATTCCTAACTGTGCACTGGTGGTGAGCAGGAGGGTTGCATGCAATGTCATGTGGAGTTCCCTATCAGCAAACTCATCCTAGAGAGGCATCTGCTTTAAGACTAAATCTTTTCTCCTGGTGAAATGCCTTTAGAGAATGATACCATTAAAAAAACCCAAAAACAATTGGCCCATTGTTGAAGTCCTATTTTAACACACTGTGCACAGCACCCATAGAGCTAAGTGAGTTATGCCATTTTCATGGTGGCATTTAAAGCACAGCTGTCAGCTTTCTTTTACTTATGGGATGTCCTGGTCATTCTACCCACAGATCACCCTTGCTACGATTGGGTATGGCGACAAGACCCCCAAAACATGGGAGGGACGGCTGATTGCAGCTACTTTCTCTCTCATTGGAGTGTCTTTCTTTGCCCTTCCTGCAGTAAGTACCTTCACCCTATCTTTTGGGCACAGCCCAGCATTTTGCAGTTGCAAAAAGAAGGTAAAGTGATCAAAACTGCCAGCGGGATCAAAATCCCTTTTTAAGAAGTGATTCAGACATTTAAGCTGTTCTATAGCAGTAAATCAAAGCCCTTTCTTCCCAGATTTGAGTATGTTGGGAATAAATTCTCACCCTGATACTATTCGAACCACGTGTGGGCACTTTCTGAGACAGTGCAAGTTGGCATCAGACAAAATTAATCCAGCATGGAAACAAAATCAATCCAAGGAAATCACAAGGCAGTTCATGAGCCTGTACCCTGGCCTGGGATAGTTTACTGTTGTTGACATAGTCACACAAGATGTATTTTTAAAGGATTTGGGCACCTTTTTTTTATTAATGAGGGTTGGGCCCTTCTTGCCCAGCTCTAAACACTTGCAAGCTAGAGATCTACATCTGAGTGATCATCACAGGCCAGTGGTCATTCTTTCTAATCACTGCAGCTCTGCAGAACACCTCTCTCCCTTCCTTTCTAGAGGAGGTCTCTGACACCCACCCAAGGGCATTTAGATGGCAGGTGACAGTACAGGAATCTAACCGGGTGAATACTACTCTGTCTGCTTAAGAAAGGATCTCTAAATTCCTTCGGAAAGCATATTCTCTTATGTTACACAGGCCAAGCATTTGCCTTGTCTGCAAAGTTCTCAGGTAAGAGTGAGACAAGATTGGGCTGAGACAGACCAAATAGCAACAGAAACCATCACAAGTCCAGATTTTGTAATATTTTTCCATTAGATTTAGACTTGGAAAGAATTTCACAGAGGATGATGAGTCCCACACATCCAAACCCATTCTTAGCATAGCTCTTTCATCACACAAACACTTTATTTTATCTTTTATTTTGTACCCTGATTTCAAAGTGATAGACCATCTGGACACCTCCAGTTTGGAAAGGCTGTAGACATTCAGGACCTTAGAATAATTTGGTGTGTCCTGTGGCCCTTGAGACAATCATGACAACCTCATGTCCTGCGAGCAGAGCAGTGGGAAAGGCATGCTGTACTGTGTAAAGGTCCCATGTAGCCATATCCGGCTTCACCTATAGACCTGTTTCCTCTCATTATGAATCTATTTTTCCTGGGTAAAAAATGTCTACAATTTCTGTGCTTTCAGGGCATTTTGGGCTCAGGGCTGGCACTGAAGGTCCAGGAGCAACATCGTCAAAAACATTTTGAGAAAAGAAGAAAGCCAGCAGCCGAACTCATTCAGGTTTGCAGCCACTTATCCCATCCTTAAAAAAGCATTGTGTATGAAGACTGCTGCATCATGTTAACAAGGGCTACCATTCCCCCCTGTCCCAATTCTCATTTCCCATTGCAAGAGGTGAGGAGCTGTCTTTGCCAAGGAGTCAGTTTTAGCCCACTGAGTTAGAAAATCCAGCGGTCCTTGCAGTTTTTGAGGAATCTTTCAATTCCCAAAATATCTGTAAGAAGAAAGGGTCTCATCTGCTCGCTTCTGGAAACCAACCAACTTCTGCATCAGTGCCACAAAATGACGGAAAACAAGCTGTTGAAAACATATTCTTTCCAAAATCCAGGTTTTGTCAGTTCCCTTGAGAGCGCTTTTATATGAAAACAAAGCTATGTTATTATTGATGTGAAAACAGCAACAGAAGAAACACAATAGACAGTGACTGTTGCAATCAAGGCAAATGACGTAAATAGTGTGTGTGCTTTGAAAAAACGGAAGCACACCCTGGATCTTCTGTTAATTCACTGAATGACCACAGGATTTAATAGCAGGAGACTCCTTAACACACTTGGATTTCATTTATGGTCTTCGTTATGAATTCAGAAAATTAAGCTTGAAATTACTAATCTGGGGGCTGACAAATTTGACCAGAGTTGTTACCCTTACTACATGTGGAGCTGTGGTGAGTTGACCCTGGCTGGAGGCCAAGTGCCCACCGAAGGTGATGTATCACTCCCCTCCTCAACTGGACAGAGGAGAGAAAAGAAAATGAAAGGCTCATTGGTTGAGATAAGGACGGGGAGGGATCACTCCCTAATTACTGTCACAAGCAAAACAGATTTGACTTGGGGAAATTAGTTTAATTTATTGCCAGTGAAATCAGAGTAGGAAGATGAAAAAAGAAAATAAAATCTTAAAAATACCTTCCCCCACCCCTCCCTTCTTCCTGGGCACAACTTTATTCCATTTCTTTCCCTCCTCCTCCTGAGCAGCAAATGGAGGCAGGGAATGGGGTTGTGGTCAGTTCATCACATGTTGTCCCTGCTGCTCCTTCCTTCTCAGGGAGAGGACTCCTCACACCTTTCCCCTCCTCCAGTGTGGGGTCCCTCTAGTGGGAGACAGTCCTTCCCACCGGCTGTTCTAGTTCTTCATGAACTGCTCCAGAGTGGGTATCTTCCATGGGGTACAGACTGTCAGGACCAGATTGCACTAGTGTGGGTGCCCCATGGGGTCACAAGTTCTTCTGGCAAACTTGCTCCAGTGTGTGTGCGCTCCTCTCTCCACAAGGCCACAGGTCCTGCCAGAAACCTGCTTCAGGACGGACTTCCAGGGTCACAGCCTCTTTTGGGTGTATCCACCTGCTCTGGGATGGAGTCTTTCACAGGCTGCAGGTGGATATCTGTTCCACCATGGAACTCCAGGGGCTGCAGAGGGACAACCCTGCCTCCCCGTGGTCTTCTCCATGGGCTGCAGGGGAATCTTTGTTCTGGCAACAAGGAGCACCTGCTTCTCCTCCTTTTTCACTCACTTTGGTGTCTGCAGAGTTGTTCCTCTCACATTCCCTTTCCTCTCTGCTGCTGTTTCCCCAGCTGCAATTGCTCCTGGTGTTTTTTCCCCTTCTCAGCTATTTTATTGCAGGGGTGCTGACACTGATGCTCATGGGCTTGGACTTGGAAAGTGGCAGGCTGGCATTGGTGCTGTGGGGGCAGGGTGAAGCTTCTAGCAGATTCTTACAGAAGCCACTTCTGTAGCCCCCCCCATTACCAAAACCTTGCCACACAAACCAAATACAGGAGCACACCCTGATGGCAGTGAAGTAAATGGCAGCATTCCCACACAGGGACAGAGAAAGTTTCTGTGGTAACAGCTGGAAGCATCGGTGCTCAGAATCAAACCAGGCCTCAGGAGAAACAGGCTGAGTGGCATATTACACTGTTCTCATTAAAAACACTCCTTAGCAAACAGAAGGGGCTGCGGGCACGAGTGTCGAATTGAATTCACCTTTCAAATTAAAGCATCTCCACTTAGTAGGTAGCTAATTTAGCTACAGTAATTTTTTGGGGTTTGTGCTTAGAGAACTTTGTTTGGAGCTGAATGCTGGAAAAGAAAATTGCTCATCAAAACTTCCTCTGATGGAACATTAGAAAGCAAACTAGCTTCAGCACTTCCAGAAATGCTGGACAGGTCCAGCAGTACTTGAAGCTCTTTTAGACATATACCACACATGAGAATAAAACAAGTTCAGTCAAATGTCATGTCTTGTTGATGGTAGTTCTCTCTCATGTCCTTTAGCAGCCCTTACAGACCATAATCCAGTGTTAATAATTTAGCCATATATTGACATTTTTGGTATTAGTAACTCATTTCCAGATAGTAACTCGTGTATTATGTTCTTTGAAACAATCTGGCTGCTCTCAGACTGGGGAATAGTTTTACCTAACATTCATTATTTCCTCTCCCTTGTAATTCAGGCTGCCTGGAGATACTATGCTACTAACCCCAACAGGATTGATCTAGTTGCTACCTGGAGGTTTTATGAATCAATTGTATCATTTCCATTCTTCAGGTAAGTACATTGTCCACCTCATTGTCCACCTCCATCATTAGTTTCTGTGACGTTAGGAAAGTACACATAACTTTATGTTGATACATATCAGTGAGGCTTTTGTAGGTAACAGAGAGTTGCCAGCTAACTTCCTCTCTGAGATTGAAAAATACGGTTTTTAGCTTCTCAATCCATTTCTTCTCCCTTTGTGTGGTGGGATATATTAGAGTCACATGTTGGCATGAAGCAGAGGAGAAGGCTGTCTCACTATCAGCTTCCTTTTGTAAGAGTTTACTGCCTGGAAATCTCAGTTTCTCCTGCTGTAATTTTTATCTTGATAAAGTTTTAGCCCTGGATTTAACCAGCACCTGTTCTTTTCAGGCAGAGGTGGCCACGCCATGTTAACATAATTAATGCTTGTTAAGTGCTTGTCTTTTGACAATACCAATTGCTCAAGGATAATTCAGTGGAGGACAAAGTGTGCTTAGAACTGTTTCCAATTGAAATTATTAACTGAAGGTTCACAAGAAAACATTTCTAGGGAGTTGAGGTCATGAATTTATTTTAATCTTCTGAGTTCAGTGGAAAGCATTCCATACATAATGACAGTCAGACTTAATGGATGCTCATATGTTTATGGATATGAGACTGTCTGGTCCACACTTTTCTTACCTGTCAAACAGGCACCTTCCTCACCTTAGTTTTTAACATTTTAACATGTTGGTTCTATAAATCCAAGGCTTTTAACTAGAGAGTATCAGATGTTTAATAATGGGCATTGCTTTTCCAAGCTTGTGCTTTAAACTTTCATTCTAGACTTACTGTTATGCCTCATTCTCAAAAAAAAGTGCTTCAGGTTTTGTTCAGAAAGTAATTCTCAGGCTCACTCATTACCGTGACTTCAAGCTTGTTCTTTCTATGTAGGTTGCTCTGTGATTCAAATGCAACCTGAAATTTAAGAGGTGTTTTGCAAATAAGGTCCTGGGAGGGAGGGCAAATGAGTTCACTTCTCACCAAAGACTGGATTGCCAGTCTAAGCAGCACAGATTGGTTTCAGGAAACTGTATTACTTTCTTTGCTTTTTGGCTAGTTGAAAATGTAGCTTTTATTTTGCTGTCAGTTATGGCCACAGAACAAAAGAAGCAATAGATTAGCAATTTCTGTTTAAAAAAAAAATCTGTTGATTTTATTATATAATTCTTCTCTTCTTGCTTTCTTATAATACTTCCTCTCTTCTGTAAAAGGAAAGAGCAATTGGATGGTACTGCCAGGTATGTAGCTGCTATTATTATAGCATTGTTTTAATGCAGTTATCAAAGGATGCAGGTTAAATGTTCTTTGTGGATTCATGAGCTGATAACGAAAACATGCTACTAACACCATAGACAGTCATTTAAAGTGATTAACCAATCCATTTCCTAATTGCTTGCTTTTTTCCCAATTTAACAACACAGCGAAAAAACTAATCATACAAATGCAATGTTGCTTGTTAATTGTCTGTGAACAGCTTTATTGTTCATTATGATTAATCATGGTCTAGATTTCTCCTGATTCATGCCATAAAGTCAGGGTTTGTCATCCAGCTTGTTCTAGGGTGAACTAGAAAGTTCTGCTTCACATTATTGCTCAACAGTCCAACACTGAGTAACGTTGCAGTGTAAGGGATCAAGTCTTCAGTAATTCACCATGTGCAGTCATTTCTTGATGATAAATACGAAGGTGGATCAGCAGGATAGTCAATCTCTCTGGCAGTACTAAAAGGGCTGCATTACGTCCGAGGCCTTGGTCATACCCCTGCTGAAGCAGATGGGAAAGTTCCCAAAAGTTTTGGGGAGTTTACAAGCAAAGACAATGAAGGAATCATTGATCCTAATACGATTCAGTCACTGAAGACTACAGCAAAGCAGCCATTGTCAGTCAGCCTGCAAGGCCTCAAGTGGAAGTGATATGTTTATAACCCCCTCCAGCTAAGCTGCAAATTCAAAAATGCATAAAATAATTAGGTCAAAAATGTGAAATACTTAATGCTTAACTGCTATCAGTAGACCATCCACAATGAAAGTCAATAGCAATTAAAGGATAAATAGTTCCCCAGGCTCGTGCTGAAGCTATTTCCATTTGCATTCCAATTTACAGCGCAGAGAAAAAGAGCAAGAATTGTAGCAAAAGTTGAAAACTGCTAGTCAGAGGACAGGTGGGTTCCAGAACCTGGCCTGATAAAATTGTATGGGTTTGTTTTTTTTACTGTACATGGCAGCTTCAATAAAGGAAGCTGTGAAAACAGTTTCGTATTTCCTGTTCTCCTATGAATTGTTTGTCTTCAAGCCTCTAACAGAGAAGAAAAACCTATCCCAAGTTTTCTTATGGTACAGGCAAGTGCTGTAGTGCTGAATTAGTGGGAAAAGACTTGCCCTCCTGCCACTATCATCATGAGCCAACAGCCTGAATAGGAGTTAACTCATTTGTGAACCCACATGAGCCTTAAGTACTACACATCCATGGCACAGCCCAGACATAGCAGTCATGAGCAAGCTCAGTTGCACTAATTTAGACCACCAGAGGTTTTAGTCATCTCCAGGATTGGCAACAGCAAATTTTAGCCTGTAATATGTAGGAGAGAGCTTAGGAGCTGAAATCCTTTGAATATGTTACTCCATTCCTTGAGCCAAAACATGTTCTGACTCAGGTGCAGCAGCAGATTAAAATTATGCAGGTGACTGTGCAGTTTGCTGTTGGTCACGGCCCCTTAGAGATGCTCCTGCACATCCAGTGGCAGAAGAGTTCATGAAGTAGCTTCAGAGTTACTGTATCTTTCAGGCCAGAAGAAGTTGTCATTTTGTGTTGTTGCACTGGATTATAAACTGAGAAGTATAAATCACAGCTCAAAATCTTTAAAACTGTAATCCCAAGGCCACTCATTCTAGCCAGATATATCTCTCTTTTATGCTGGTACATATGTAATAACCTTAAGTAAACCTGCATCTGAGCCTTCCTGTTAGCAGGAATGTGTTTATGGAAATAAGCATTCAGAAAGAGGTATCGGAAACCTTCCAGGTAAATAGAAAAATTACAGTACCTGTGGGAGCATCCACTGACTTCAGTAGACATGGAACTGAGCCATAAAATCTGGTTGTTTTGACAGCCCAACCTCCCATGTCTCATAAAACTCTTATTTACAGACCAGATCATTAAAAAAATAATAATAAATTCCTCTTCCTCCTGGAGTGATTTAGTATAGAGTGTATTACTTGTACTCTGCTGCAGTTTATGTTTAAGACTGAATTAAAATAAATGAGCAATAAGGGAATGTGGTCCTCTTGGAGAGGACAGCCCACAAGTGCACTCAGTCTCTGGGTTCTTGCATCAGTTAAGTACTTAGTAGGAAAACTGTAGTAATAAACTGCATTGTCTGAACAGCAGTTGATAAAGGAGAGAGAAGAATTGGTCCAAAGCTTTCCCTGAAGAGTCATAAAATTCAACTAGTTAATAAACTAAAACTGAGGCCTGGTTGGGTATAAATTTGAGGGTGGGTAGTGCTTTAAGTGGCAGGGTTTCTATTCTGTGGTGCAAAAACTCTGTAGGAAATCAAGAGTAATAGAGTTGAACTCTGTGACATCTTTCTAGAATCCTGCCTTGGAAGAAGGAGCTGGCTTCATAACAAAGTCACACCTAGATGCAGCTTCTTCTTCTTAGGCCATTTAGGAAAAACACAGGGGAAAGAAAAGAGTACAAGAGTCCATTTCAGAACTTGGATGCCATGGCAAGTCTGCAGGGAGGATTGTGATAGTAGAAAGCAGGTCAAGGTTTGGCAGAAGCCCAAAGCTTTATTGAAGCTCACTGTAAACTAGAACTGTGAAGATAGATGTGAGCACATTGGACTACCCTTGAGGTAGGCAGTAGGTGAGCCCTGTAAGCAGTGAAGTGGAGCATATGATGCTCTTCTGCTAAGAATAACATTTTCCCAACCTGCCCTGTATAGTCTCCCAAACCAGGAGGAACTGGGGCTCTGCTATTCATTGCTCATTGCAGGGGAAGTTTACTGACCTCCTGCCAGAAGTGCCACTGGCTTTTTCTTCCTTAATCAATGCCTAAACTTGCCGTCCCATGAAATCTTATGTATCAGTTGCTCTTCTGCATGTATTACAAAGCCTTGTTATCTGTTTACCTCCCAAGAAGGAAGATTTATGAGACATACATATTAATGCTCACTTCTGCTGGAATGCAACAAGTCATTCAGCAAATGTTTGGTGCCTGACCAGCATTTCGGGTGGGCCTTTGCTCGATGAACGTTATTTTGAACCAATTTTTTAAGTCTATGTTTGAGGAAGGATTGTGGTCCTTTTTTTTCCATGCTGGTGTTAGCAGGTGTTCTACTGATTTTGACTAGTGTTGAAACTTTAACACTTGCACACACAGGCAATTCATTGAACTTTCTCATAGGGTCTTGCTCCTAATGAGCATTGTTCAAGTGTAGAACTAGACACCAGGAGAAAGCATGCTTATTCCTAGATCTATTATTATGTCATTGCAGAGAAGTAATTTATCCCCATTTCCTTATCTCTACAAGATGAATAATACTTCTCTGCCTTTGGGAAACTGATTTTTTTTTTTTTTTGAAGTGGCAGAATCAGTACTAGCCTGTCCTAGAATGTGAGTATGAAAGAATGCATATAACATGGTGCATTTTTGTATTGCCAGTAGTAGCAGCATAATGAAAATAAAATCACACTTTGGAAGGTGGGAAATTGCATTATCAGCATTTCTTCTAAATGCATCTGCCCAAAACAAGAACAGGAAAAAAGCCATTCTGATCTGTACATGACATTAACTACAAATGAAAGGCTGTTCCCATTCTTTTTCATAGAGCTTTTCATGGGTAACCATAAACGTCTCATCTTAATAACTTTTCTTCACTTTACAGTAATGTCATGTTTAGTAGGGAGTCATTCTTTGGATCAAGCCTCACAAGAAAACTTAGGTATATACATTCAAGTAACAATTGAGTCTTTACTCTTCATATTTCTTGCATGCCATTCTCTGCCTGCAATTTCTGTTTTTAATACAGTAGTTCATCTAACCACCATAAACAGGGGGTATAAGACTGAAAAGTTTTTAAGTGTAAAAGTAAAGTTGCATGACCTTACAGATAGTTCATTTTTCTGTTGTTCAGAAAACATGGGATCTGATTCTGCCAAAGATCTGCTTAGAAACAAATGCTTTCCTCTGTTTTCATAGAATGAGAATGATACTAACCTACTCTGCAAATCATTTAGAAATTTACTGTAAGAAAAATATACTGTAAGAGCTAAATACCTTTCATTTTGCAGTCCCAACCTTGCCAACACAAATTCATGCAGAGAACTTTGTGTATGAGTTCAGTGGAACATCATATCCGCATGTGTGTTTGCAGGTTCTGGTTCAGCAAACGGAAACCATCTGGATGAGTTAGTGATGCACTTAAATACCTTGCTGAACTGTGACCTAAGATGTGGGTCAAGAACTTTATCTTCCTGCAAAGACACATAGAAACAATTCTTAGCATTTCAGGCAGCTGAAAGACATATCATCGGAATTACTAACATTTTGACTAAATTGTCAACTTTATTCTATCCCACACAAACATCTTGCTGTCATTCAACTTTAGCTCATGGTTCTCATTCTCATTTCATTCCACAAACATGAGATCATCACCACACAACTCAGCTTTCCTAGCCTAAGCTCTTCAACTTTTGGAGAGCTGCTAGTAAAGCACTTCATTTTTACATTAGGTTGAGCAAAAGCCTTTAAGTGTGTATAGAGGCCCTATCTGAAGTGCATCAAAGTTGAGCCTAAATGACTTGCATTCATTTTTCTGGGCAAATAATATTGATGGTAGGTGAGTTTGGATTTAGAGTCATGCCTACAATTAAATACTAGTCAGGACATATACCACCAAAGAGAGTGAAATTGTTTGGCTGAAAGGAGCTGTTTCCTCCTTAGACATCAGAAGCTTGCAAATTTAGACCTTAAGATTCAGGATGCAAAGCAGCTTTTTAAATGAAGACATTAGTCTTTAAGAAGTAACAGGCAAATATTTAGAGACTGTACAATTTTGTGAGTTCCTTTCTATAGAAAATAATGTTGCTCGATTTCCTTAAAAGGGAAAGGTGATTGGCCAAAGTGCAGAAATACCTTGGAGAAAGACATGAAATCTCTGAGATCAGCTGAATGGATAGAGTACAGGTTTCATGGCTGTCCTCATTAGTTTGGTGCTAATTTCTATTAGGATTTGTTCAAAGGAGAATACTTCTGGAAATCTCATTGAGTATTTGATTTCCCAAAGCTAAGGTCACTCAAATAAATACAGCTGATAATGTAGCAAAATTTTGGAGTAAATATGACTGTATTTTGCTTCCAGTTACTTGGGACCGACTAAATCTAGTGATTATCTAAACTGCCAAAATATAGAAAAAAATCTTGATTATTATTACTCCGTGTTAGGTGAAAGTGGTAAATAGATGGAAGATGGCTGTATTTGATTCACTGTTAGAATTGAGTCATTATTTTTCTTCTCATACATGTACCATTTGTTTATGAAACTCCAGTACTAGGTGAAGCACAGAGAGGAGAGTATCTGGCTTGCATGATGAGATGTAATTGCATTATTTCCTTGCATGACTGTTTCTGGAAAAGTATTTCTAGTTCAGTGGTTCCCACTCTTTATACTGAGCAAGGGTAAAACATCTGCTGTATATAGTATATTCAGCCACCAAATTAATTTCTCAGGTGTTCCACAGTATTTCCCACCGCTCTTGAGGGGTAAGAATCTGAGAGCTGATCTTTTGGGTAGGAAGCTTTCAAGCCAAAGCATCTGCACTGCTTCTGCATTTCTCCTTTTATGGTGGTTGTTTCTACCCACAGAGTTTAGGAGTTGTCATCCTCCTCTTCAAAGAGAAAGGTTTTGGTAAAAGTGTTACTCGCCACAAGGGAGAGGATGCAATGGCATGCAAGACAAGCAATGGCAACGGATCCAAGCTAGTCAGAGAAATTACTCTGAACTTTTATCAGCATGTTCAGGGTGAATTTGAATACCCACTTTTTCTCAACCTGCAGTGGAAGTCAGGAATCACATTTTATTGAATGTAAGGAAGCCAAATGAAGTGGGACCGCTGTCCCATGAGGAGGAAGAGTAGCTATTGTCAATAGAAGGAGCCTGAAAGACAAGCAGCAGTATATGAACCTGTGGGTGGGAACCACTGTTCTAGCCACTCTCATGAAGGATGATGTGATCTGCGCATGCTTCATACTCTGAGACTGAGCCATGCGCATGCTGTTTAATGAAGGAGATTGTGTCATGAGAACAAATGTTTCCTAAGTCTTTTTAAAAAGCACAATGAAAACAAAAACCCCAGAAGACCAAGATTTCATCCCTTGGAAATGAGAATAAAGTCTATTTTTTGTTCATTGATGACAGCTAGTCATTATCTGAAAAGAAGCTTGGGTTTTGTTTTGGGTTTTTTGTACACAGCATATTGTTGTATTTTTTCATGTGAAGCTTATGAATTAACTTTTTGATGATTCTACTGCTCTGGCTGCCTGGATATAAATACAATTGTCTATATTTATTGTGTAAACATACTGTTATGAATCTGAATGTTACTTTAAGGGTTAATTATCAGGATTCAATTAACAAGGAAGGCTTCAGCTTAGATAACTTTAACTTAGACTAGAGACCTGTTTTGAAATGCTCATCTAGATCTTTCTGTAGCCAATAACAAGAGACAAGTTTCCCCAGCTGTAAAGTAATCTCAAAGTGTAATGGAGCTTAACTGCACTCTGTAGTTTGTTAGCTTTCTACTGATTATAGAAAGGGGTATAAATATTAATCTTAGGACATTTAACTTTTTTAACGGCTTGAGACAAATCAGATGAGTTCTAGCTCCTAAACACAAGATGCTTGAGCAACAGTCTTGGGACAACAGTAGGAAAATGTCATATGCCACGATTCTAAAATCTTCTTGACCATCCTTCTTGAAATGAATTCCTTCTTCAAACTTTGCTTTTATTGCTTTTAAAACAGAAGAATTTCTTTTCCTGAAAAACTTCCAAACACAACTCATTCAGTGTACTTTTACTTCCCAGTCATTACTGTTCATGCCTTTTCAAAACTTGCTCATTAGCTGTCATCTTTCCCAGTATATATTTTTTCCCATATATGGTGGTTGAGTGCTTGAAGAATCCAAATTTCACAGAAATGCCTTGGAGTTAAGACATCTGTCTTGTAAAACAGTGCTTATCTCAAACATGGCTTTTCCACAAATGAAGAAGTATTAGTGATGCAGAAAAGAGGTCACAGGATTCTCTCTGTCTTCATAAAACACAGACCATTTGTTGGGAACCTGCACTTTCCATCAGTTCAGCCTTTAGAGCGCCTTACTAGATCAGTAATATCAAGATTCTAACCCAAAAGCTAGCACTATAGAAACCATTTTTTAAAAAGGTGCTTAAGACCGAACATGAGACTGTCCTATGGATTCTGTGGTGACTCATTTTCCACAGATATCAACATATTCTAGGAAGAAAGCAGTAATCTCTGATTTCTGCTCTGTATGTTTGCCTGCACTTTACCCTCCAAGCCATGAATTTCTCAGGAAACTACATTAGGGCAAAGTCTGAGTGATGTTAACACCAGTCACTTGGACTATTCTAAATCTTCACTCAAATCCATACTCTTAACTCCTGACATCATTGACTTCAGTCCTGGCAATAATGCCATTACAGAACTAGCTCTGTGTCTCCGGATTCACACACATCCTTCTTAGTTGCTACTTCCATGCTTGCACACACAAAGCGACAGGGCAATTGCCTGAATTTCTTGAGCTACAGAAATTGCATTCACATATATTGTCAGGTTGTAACGACAGAATTCAGAAGGCCTGGAAAAACATCCTACAGAAACAATTCATACTTCCATCTTTTGTGATGGGGAAGCTGATACTACCTTCTGGGTCAAAGATGTGGCAATCAGAAACAAAGAGAGTAGAAATGAGGCCCTAGCAATTAATTTTTTTTAAATGCCAACTAAAAAGCCCCACAACAGCTGTGATCTTCAGGCAGGAACTTTGTATACTGCAAATTGCAATGTTCCTACTAGCCTCAGCACTCCTATGAAAGCTGCCAAGTCATCATGTGTGTCTTTAAATCCATCTTGCCTTCATCGTTCTAATAGGAACAGCTGAAGAACTTGCATTGTGGTGTGATACTATGTGATGCTAGAACGTAAAATAGTCCCATCTGACCAAGAGTACTCCTTAGAGAATATGTAATTTCGTGAGTGAGACCCTTCACTTGCAAGGTCTGCACACAAGTTCTCATCTTTGTACGCTGTGTCCTTGCACAGTGGACCCTCCTCATACTTCCCTCTCCTGCTGGCAAGTTTAGTAGCTTCAGCTGAGCATACTGCACAGATACATCTTTGCATATGAAATCTCTTCCTCTGGTCACCACTGCTGTTCATCCTTCAGCTCTGCTCCTGCCTGCAGCTCTTAGACACCTGATTGCTGCAATGGCTTTTTCTGTCTCCCCAATTCAACCTGCTTGACCTGGCATCCCACACAAAAGTGCTTTTTGACTGTGTGTGAACAATTAACCTCTCCCCAGAGCTGTCCCACACTGGATCATCCAGGAATGGGTTAAAAGGTAGGCTTTCTTCCCATGGTTTAGCCCCGCTTTTTAGAATAGAATATTTCAGTTGGAAATAAAGTAAATTCAGTCAATTTTTTATCAAGTGTGTAATTAGCAAATATTTAAGCAGCAAGGGGAACAAGCAAATCAAGCATTTATGCCATCTATCACCTGTTAAGTGTTCAGAGCATATTTAGTCTGATACACTCACTACCAAATTCTAGCAAATTCTTTTTGTGTTGCTCTTTTCAGTGATATTAGTAATTGCCTTTAAGAGTGTTACAGTCATCAGGCTGTCAGAAGGGTTACTGATGCTGGCAAGATGGCAGGTAGGCATAAGCCTGGCTGTGCATTGTCACTGAAGAAAAAAGTCTTTGATCAGTAATTCTGTAAAAGGACAGTGCAAGGAATCGTTAGAGGAACAAAATGTCACTTTACTACAATTTGGGTAGGTCACTCAATGTCTAGTATAGCGAGAGATGATGGAAAGTGAATGGTGGAGAGAACTGGGTAGATTGCCCTTCTGTGCACCTAGTGAATGCTTGGCAGTGCCTTTCCGGCATGTCGCTGATAATTTATTTGGTTCACAGCACATCTGACTTTCTTTAACTCCTGGCTGTGCACAGGAGTTACTCGTTTAATAGCTTCCCACAGACCCAGTAGTTAATGAAAGGATGGAACAGGAAAGGCCAAGCATCCTTATCATCAGAAAATAGAACTACCTAAGTAGTGGTGTTTCTCTTGTTAATAATAAGTCTAATGCTGCAGACATGTTGCTGGAGCTGAAGTTCTGTGATGCGTTACATGGACATTATAGCAAGACCCTCTGGTAACATTTTCAACATTGATATAAAAAAAAATGCTCATAAAAAGCAGTTAATTACCTGTGGAGCTTAGCTGTTGTTTACAAAGACATTGATGTATTATGGTAGCCCCAGCAGTTTCCTTCTGTACAAAGCATTTATTTAGCCCGTTAGATACTTAAAGCATCATGAAAACAAGTTAACAGTGGAGGAAAATGATTACTTTTGCTTATTTTGTAGCCAAAAGCTGGGTCTCTTGGATCGGGTTCGTGGTACCAATACTAAAGGAAAGCTATTTACCCCTCTGAATGTAGATGCCATTGAAGAAAGTCCTTCAAAAGAACCTAAGAATGTTATCTTGAATAATAAGGAGCGTTTTCGCACTGCATTCCGAATGAAAGCATACGCTTTTTGGCAAAGCTCAGAAGGTAGCCTATCTGTGTTGATTTCTTTCTATCCATCCCCTACCCTCCCTGTTTTACTTTGTTCCTCTGCATCTTCTGTTGAAGGTTTGTGACTTTCTGGGCCCAGTATGGCTGTCTGGTCCCTGGTTTTACGTACACATTTGGGGAATCTCCAGGAAATGAATGGTGGAGTCCAGGCAAAACAATGTTTGAAATAGTACAGTGGCCTTCCATGAAAACAACAATTGATATGGGATAAAGCCAGTGGTGGAATCAACCATTTTGACCTGGAAAAAGAGGGCACACTGGGTAGTGAATCTGTATTTCCAGAAAAGCACATGATGGCTTGGTTTATCAGCAGGGATAATAATCAGCTGAGGTAACTCCCATTGAGTGTCCATGCAGCCTCATAGGGGGCTATTACTCTCAGCTTCCACAGGGACAGGTTTTCCTCTTCTTACCTGTAGTGACTAAATGGTGTCTAAATAACAGCTTCTCCTTTATCGTGCAAGCTGGCATCAGTGCATGCTGGGCATACTACCGTGGATGTCTACGCTAAGAACTTGATTATTCTCTTCCACGAAGGTACATCAGCTCCAAGCAGTGCAAATGAGACGAGAACTTGGTCTGTAACTTCTATCCATGTTTTAGCCTTATGGAAAATAATTTTGTCAACATCTTTTGTTGTAAAAGCTTCTAAAAGTGGGATCTTCTAAATCCATTGGAAAGGAAGAAAAGTTTCCAATGTTTCAGAAATACTGTAATCTGAGAGAAGATCCCTCAAGTAGTGTGCCTTACAATCGTCCCAGCAGAATTATGAAAGGCCTGACCAAACAAAGAGGAACCTGCAAGAGATGTTCCATTACTAAATTAAACTTTAGCTAATGTTTTAGTCAGCCAGATCCCCCTCTAAATACCATGTTTTCAGGGGTTCACACAGCTCTTTTTGACCTGCTTTGCAGACGCAGGAACAGGGGAACCCATGGCAGAAGAGAGAGGCGACAGTAGTGACTTCCTTATGGAAGATATGATCCCCACATTCAAGACAGCCATCCGGGCTGTCAGGTAAATATGTCTGCTGCTCCTCAGTGCTTTGCTTTGACTTTGAATGTTTGTGCTTCGGGAAATCACATTACCATATTGCTACATGTTGATTCATTGCTGCTGTTACTACTTTTTAAAAATGAAATAGATTTGGTAACACTAGATGTATTGAGAAGCACAGAACAGACCCTATTTAAAGTCCTTTTTGAAAATACGCAGAATGGAAATTCAGTAACACTGACCATGCTGGTTTTGCAAGATACTCCATAAATATATTTATTATAAAATAATGTTTCATACAGTTCCTCATTAAAATATGCTATAAATGTAGCATCTTGCTCAATTCAGTGACTGTAAAACTGGAATTTTCACTTTAAAATAAACTCTGAGCTGATTCAACCTTTTCTATTCACAAATGTCTACTTCTCAGCTGACATATTTTAATAGATGGTGAGGTCTCCATTGTGGCAGTCTTCAGTTTGTGACATGTGTCACGTCTATTTTTGTATCACAAGAGAGATTCTCTAAGGTTAGAAAACTCCTAGTAAGGCTTGGTAATTTGTTGAGCACATCAGGCACATAGGATTAACTCACAGATGCTCCGTTACTCCTCTACTCAATATTTTTTACTCTCTTCCCTTGAATAATGGCCACAAAGGAAAAAAACTGCAATTGCTTTTTATTCCAAAAGTTGGTAAGTTTTTTTCCAAGGAGAAAAAACTTCCAGGTGAAAGACTACAAGTCTGGAGTGCCCCAAAATTGCCTCCTTAGAAAAGCTTCAAGGAAGATGATTATAAGTATATAACCATATACTTACATGTATATAACAACATATATTCTCCTGGTTCTTTTCCAGTTGGGTGCAGGAGAACCAGTCATGAAAATTCCAAATTTTCTCAAGCCTGATGAAAGCCATGTCCTCCAGGCTTTTCTCAAACTACCCATGACTGCTTCCTTCCAGATGGAAGTCTCTCCATTCCTACTTCCTCCACAGTTTTCCCTTTATTTCCCTGATACTTGCTTTCAGACACAGGCTATACATCTGTCCTGTTTCCCAGCCCCACCTCCATTGGATGTGCCATTATAACTTCTGGAAAAGTTCCTTTCCCACATCCTGTGCAAATCTAATTCATTTGTGCAATTTCCCTTTAAACTCAATCATGAGCACAGTGTCTTTTTTTCCCCTCTTGTAGTTTACCCAGACTCTTAATGCTAATGGGAAGTAATTCTTTCAGACAAAACCACTTAATGGGTTTTCAGGGTCATGATCAAGGAGATTTTAAATTGAAATTGCAACAGTGTGATTCCTATTTTTCATTTATGCTTTTTTTAAAAAAAGTATGGTTTTTCTGTTATCACATATAGTTTGGCTATACCAGGCAAAGGTATGATTTTGATATCCTGGAAGATTTATAAACAACAGAGTTAAAGTCAAAAACTCTTAAAAAGTCATAATGGAATTATCTTTGCTAAATGAAGGTTTATACAGATTTTAAAAGGATTAAAAAAAACCTCACACCAACTTTGAACGAAAACCAGGTCAGAATCTTAACAGACAACACGATTCCTCAATTCAGACCAATAAGAACACCAAGACTTTACTGAGGAAGCAAATTCAAGCCTAAAAGATTAAAGAAATAAAATGGGTTTTATTCTTTACATATGTGTCTTGTCTGTTTGTTAAATCTGCAAAGATATAACAGTGTAAACTAATGTATAAACAGGGAAGAATTTAAAAAAATGCCAAACAATTTCCAGTACCAGTCCTTATTATAAGAATTCTATTATTAATTAAAAGAGTATTTTATAATAACAGTTGTAATAGCCACAACAATAATAACGTTTGACTGCTTTTTTGCCAAGGACACTTCTTTTCTCCTCAACTTGAACTGCTGCTCACTTCTTAACTTCGACATTTCATCTAATTAACATTTCCTATCCAAAACTTTCCTAGGTGCAAATTTAAAACCAAACTAAAAATGGTTCAGCATTATATATATTATAAATTTGCTTTATAATAGGCTGATGCATAAACAAGCAGCTTTAGCTTCACAGTTGCAAAATCTCCTGTGACTTGTGGAGTTCAAAATCAAATGTTGTTCAAACATCAGTGTGGTTCAAAAGCTCCTAATGGAGCTTTTGCCAAGAAGTGTTGGACCACATGTTCATTAAAGTCCCTTCCAACCTGGTATTCTATGATTGAAATTCCACATATCATTTTGTAGCTTTGAACCATTCCTGGCTATGATGATAGTGCTGAAAAAGACTTTTTGTGTGTATATTTGAACCTATTAATTGAAAAAGGCCAACTGTTATATATTTATAAATGTGTTACGTTATTAGAGGTTTTCTGCTTATGTTTTATTGCCTTGCTTTGAAACAACCTGCTCGATTTTGAAACATCTGGAGTTTTTTCAGATGATAATACTGCAGTGGAATTGATACACGTTGGTAATTTCTCTGTTTATTATGCAGAATACTACAGTTTCGTCTCTATAAAAAAAAATTCAAGGAGACTTTGAGGCCTTATGATGTAAAGGATGTGATAGAGCAATACTCAGCAGGGCATCTTGATATGCTTTCCAGAATAAAATATCTTCAGGCAAGGTAAGAATCCTCTGGTAAATGGGGAAAATGTATAGCTGTGCTGGGAAAAGAAAAGTATAGTTGACCTATCTGCGTACAATGTCACCCAGAAGCTATGTATTTGAGTAGCCTGGCTGGTGAATAAGAAAGCTTTTTCCCCAAGAATAAAGGCTTGTGAGCAGCTAGCACAGTAACTGCATGAGAAAAGACTACTGGTTCGTATGTAGAACAAGGAAATTGGAGTAAAAAATCCTGTGAATTTTCTTTACCACTGCCTTATTTGATTCGAGTCGAATCTACATCTATGGTGGGGTCTACAAGCCTTATACTGGAGATCCTTCCTCTACCTCAGACTAAGGTGGTGTTTGACATTAGAAAGCAGAGTACCTCTCAGATACTTGCTTGAGTCCTAGCAGCTGTAAAAGTACCTGACGTGGTTAGGGTCATATCACACAGTGTTTATTGCAGAGCTTTGTGGGATGAAGACACATCCCAAGTGAGTCAGGACAAGAACCACAGCATAGCCTCCACTCTGCAATGTTCAGATCATCCATGTCATGCTCCACTATAAAGAATCATCAAGAGCAAAAGAACCACAAAATTTCAACAACCACTTTGCACATATATAGGGAAGAGCTTCTTAGAGGGCTTTGAAGGAAAAGCATAATTCTGGCACACCGTGTGAGATTCCTCTTATAGTTACCAGAGAGCAAGTCAACATAATTTATGGCCTTTATAGCACAGTTAACCCCTACTTAAAGCAGATGCCTTTATTTGATCAGCTGAATCTCCCTTATTCTCTCAAATTTTCTTCACTGTGTTGACTAGATCACCACTGATTGTAACCAGACAAAAAAGGGATGAGAGTCCTACTCGTTGTGTCAATGAATAGTAAGATGCCATTGGAGTTTGGTGAGACATTGACAGATGGCCCAGCAGTGCTTGGGTGTCTAACAGATATCTAGCTAGCTTTGTGAAGTTTGCCTTGATTTTCTTTAAGTTCCATTTTCAAAACTCCATGGGGGACCATGAAGCCATGTGAAGTACCTGCATGGATTGCAGATAACTTGTCTGTGGACTACTGCTGACTGATAGCTGATCAGGTTGGTGTGTGGGCTGAATAAACAGAGGCTTGCTTGCACCTGAGTAGCTGGATGCGCCAAATGAAAGAATATATTGATACAGTAAAAGTGTGTACATAAATATGCTGGAGCCTCCCAAACAATCCTTTTGGTTTTGTTCCAAATAAAAAGTCAAGTTGGTTTCCTTATGAAAATTTATAGTTACAGTTTTCGACCCCAAAAATAATTAGTAAAGACAAAATAAAAAAGCTATTAATTAGACACAATAACTACTAGTAATTGCTTTATTAAGAGTATCAGAAATTGCCATCTTTCACCAAATTACAATTTTCAGTATCCAGCACAAACCCTGATGGGTGTCTTCTCGTATTTTTAAGAGCAGCTATTATTGAAGATTTTTGACAATCACACTCTTTAGTTCCTTTGAAGGATTTGAAATCACGTTTCAAATGTCAAAGGTTGGAAACAGTAAGCTAGATCATTACTTAATTACCCCTGAAATTACCAGGTGCTTACAGTTTGATGTATTGATTGTGAACCCAGGACAGAACAAACACATGAGCCTCAATATATTATCAAATCAAAACATTCTTCATTTTTGATTCTTTGCTAGTGTTTTCTGCAGAGGTGCTTATAATTTGCTATGTGTTAGCATTTAGAGATGGACTTACGCAGTTGCACTCTTCTCTTTTTCAGAGTAGATATGATTTTTACTCCTGGACCTCCATCTACTCCCAAGCATAAGAAATCCCAAAAGGGAGGAGCTTTTTCTTACCCTTCGCAACAGTCTCCCAGGTGAATTTTTTATCCCTAATAATCCACAGACCAAAACAGAAATAAAAAGCTCATTCATACCAATAAGTATGACCTTCATTCATCCAGCCAATACTCTGGTAAGGTGGTGATACAGAGAGGATATCTTGTCAAAAGATATATATGTGTAAATGTTGATCCAGAAAGACGCAATGTGGTGGAAATCCACGTGGTGGAAATTCACATGCTTCCTTAAGCATAATGTGGTGGAAATCCAAACTTAATGACTTCTGAATTGCCCAGCTCAGCTTGTCCACAGTTTGAAAATGTGCATTTTTATAAAATACATACATTTGATTGATGTGCTGCATTGCTTACGTTCAACTAGTAAACCCAGTTAAAGACTCAATAAAAATTACCAATAGTTTGAAGGTTTTGGTATAGCCCCCAGCAAATTGCAAGTTCAAAGTTTTAATGATGCTGCTTTTAAACCAGTGATTGGTGAGAATTACAGAAAGTGAATTGCAATACCAGGTTTCTGGGTGTGAAAGTTACAGCATGTTATTTTATTGCCGCATTCCTGGTAGCAAGAATTCAATAATAAATGACATTTCTTCTGTTATTTACAACTATCAATCTGTCAATAAATGCCCATGAAGAACCACATAAGACCATCAGCAATCTGTCCCCAAAGCTGTTACATTTGCTCAGAACAAAAGTAGTCTTACAGAAAATAAATTAACTTGGCTCTATCTGGTTTATCCCACCCAGTGAAAAAGCTAAAAAACACATAAATGTGAAGACAGAGACCTACATATATGGAAGAGACAATTATCATTTGGGAAACAAAGCAGATTGCAAAATTTGAATGAGCCCCTATCACCAGTAACCCAATATGCAAATCTGATATGATTTAGTTTTATTTTCTGCTTTAGTAAAATATATTCACAGCTATGTTTAGAATTTTGTCAGAAAGAGAACTGGACTTGTTAAAAGCTCTAGGGTGTATTTGTTCTAAGTCGTATTAAAGAACAAGTGCTTAGAAATTGTTTTTTTTTCTAGACTGTGACATAGCTTATGGAAAAACATTGATTCTTTTGATGTTGGTTTTGAAACCTTTTGATAAAAATTTAACTTGATAATGCTGATCCTAGATCTCCAGACTAGACTACATCTTCTCAGCGTTTCCTGTCCGTGCCACTTGCTATTTGGTTTAATGAACTACAGAGGGAAAAAGACATAAAACAAACATAAAGAAACCCATAAAAAACACTCAACCTTAAATTTCAGATTGTGTTTTCAAATACAGTAATTGGAAAGAATTATATTTAAAAGCACATTGCCATCTGTTGACCCACTATCTAGGCTATCTCAACATTTTTCACAAACCTGAAATTATTCCACCAAGATGAGATTAATTTCACATTCATTTTAATATTTTTTTTGTTTATTTGGGGTTTTTTCTTAATCTTTATTTTAATTTTGAACCAAAATAATTTAAAATTAAATATCAGGATTTTTTTTAAAAGAAATTCTGTGGAATCCTATAGAATAGACTTTTGCTCCTGTTTATATGACAAGTAAACTCAATCTTTTTTAAATAAGGCTCCAAGAAGCTATATGAACATACCACCAGGATGGTAATACTGTTTTCTGACAGAAATTACTTACTGTGATGCAAAGAAAAATTAAACACTAATAGAGCTATTCATTTTTTATACAGAAATGATCCATATGTAGCCAAAGCATCTACCGCAGATACTGAAGACCAAAGTATGATGGGCAAATTTGTTAAAGTTGAACGGCAGGTATGTTATTTCATGACAATGATGGAGGCTGAGGTTTTTGTACAAAAATGATGAAGCTGACATAAATTCTGTATGAGTCTTTGGCTGACTCAGGCATATCTGTACTCCCGTGATCAAGACTCACACAGATATTGTAGTAATGATCACAGAACTGTGTCCTTAGGTCTTTGTGAGGGAAAAAAATAAATCAATTAAATTGGAAATGGGCATTTTGAAATCTGTTGATTGAATACCATTTTATATAGCAACAAGACCCTCACAATGATGTTAGATGGTGCTTTTTCATTCCCTTATGCTCCATTCTCATAGTGCCTCTTTATTTCTCTGAGCACCACCTTTTTTTGCCAGGTTTGGCAATCAAAAGGATTGCCTCCACAGGTGTTTTGGGGCCTACTCTAGATCCTAACCTACTGCTTAGTGAGTCGAGATACTGTCATCTTAAAATACACTAATGATGTAAGATGGAGGAGAGCAGCATTGATTTGCATCAATTCCTTTCATGGAATTCAAAGGTTCAGGCACAAAGTACTATCAAAAGAAAGAGGAAGTTAGTCCTGATATTTAACCCTGATGTTGCTGGATTATTGAGAGTTAGAGAATAGGTCTGTGTGCACAGGTAATTCTGTTTGCTGTATTTTGGTAATAGCTATTTACTGTACAGTATCCAGACTTCAGTCAAAATGTTGTAAACTGCTGTTGGATACTGGACTGCCAAATATCCAGTGAGACTAAAGAGTTATTTTCTCACAGTTATAGGGCCGGGTCATCTTAATCTGAAGCAGTTAGAGCCTAAGTTGGTATCCACTGCCACCCAGCTTCCAAGGGAAAGTCTGAATTATCCTATAATTACCTTCATGACCAATGAAGATGACAGCACACCATTGCTGAGGGCAGTGCACCTATGGGAGCATTGGCTCTTTCACTGAACAACTGACTTAAGACAGTATCGTAACATTGGTATTTTTCAGGTCAATGACATGGGGAAGAAACTGGATTTTCTTGTTGATATGCATATGCATCATATGGAACAACTGCAAATACAAGTCGCTGAGATAAGTCCACTGAAAGAAACTGCTTCTCCTGCAAAGGAGAAGAGAGAAGAAAACAAATATTCTGAATTAAAAACAATAATATATAAATACACCGAGCAATGTGCTCATGAAACTCCTTACAACTTCCAGCAGGTTCCAGTCAACAAAGTCAGTCCTTATAGTTTCTCAGCACATGGTCATACGACTCATTCACAACCTTTATCAGTAGGTGGGCAAAACTCTGGCAAACTGCAAGCCACACCTTCCTCCACTTCATATGCAGAAAGGCCAACAGTTTTGCCTATATTTACATTAATGGACTCCCAGGTTAGCTACCACTCTCAAGGAGACCTACAAAGCCCTTACTCAGATAAGGTGTCTCCAAGGCAGAGAAGGAGTTTAACAAGAGACAGTGATACTCCACTATCCCTTCTCTCCGTCAACCATGAGGAACTCGAGCGCTCTCCAAGTGGCTTCAGTATCTCCCAAGACAGAGACGACTTCCCATTTGGCCCCAATGGGGGATCAGCGTGGATGAGAGAAAAACGCTACCTAGCAGAGGGGGAAACGGACACCGACACCGACCCTTTCACACCAAGTGGCTCCATGCCTTTGTCTTCTACGGGAGATGGGATTTCAGATTCAATATGGACCCCTTCAAATAAGCCAGTTTAAAAGTGCGTGTGGGGGCAGTCACTGGTTGACTTCTCCCTGTAATGTAAGCATACTTTGTATATCTCACCTACTCTACACCCAAAGCTTACTAGTTCAAAACACCAATGGCTGCATAAGATGCATGTGATATTAGTGGTAGTCATTCTGCACCATTTCATACAATTTACTAATGCAGTTTTTTTCATGCTACCAAAACTAAGGAGCTTAGTTTTGAGCATGGTTTGCATGACTTTACCCTATATAAATGGTACAGCTGATTTCTTCTATGATACATATCTATCTGGTACTCTTCAATACAAGAATGGTCCATTGATAACAGGCGAGATATGGTGGGTCCTTGCTACATTTGTAAACAGAGCAGCAAAGTAAAAAAATTTTCCAGAGCAATAGCCTTTTGTGGAAACATGATGTCTGAATCCATTTTCCAATATAAGTACATCAATCTCTAACCAACCTAGCCAGGAGCATCTAATATCCAAAGCAGGGAAAAAGCTGAGTCAAAGTAAATGACCTTACTGAGACAGTTTCTCATACGATCTCTTATCCAGCTATCCAGGAAACATTATGTCAAAATGAAATGAGGGGTGGAATTCGGAATTATCAAAGCCACCTCTGGGATTGATCATGAGTATTTATGTATTGTAAAATGTAAATATAAATCCCTTGAGCTACTTTGAAAAATGCTCACTAGTATTTATAAAACTGCTTGAAGTGTGACTACAATCCTGTTTTGTAGAAAATCTTTTGCGAATCTCATTTGCTACTTATGGGGCCAAATATTCTTTCTATTCCAAAACCAAGGCTATTCAGCATAGAGAACTCCAGGTTTATACACTCCATTCTTTTACTCCATTCTTTTATTGACTTATGTGCTGCCTAGTATACTGCGTAACATAACCGTGCCTCAGTTTCCCAACCTGTTACATGGGAGTTATACTTCCATACACACACACAGGTTGTAAGGCTAAATTCACTGATATTTGCCAAGCGCTTTATGCTCCTCAGATGTGCAGAGTCTTCTGTTCCCTGGGAGTTCCACAATGTGGGATGCTGCCAGGATCTGTTTCTGTTCGTTTACTGTTTCTCTTGGAGATGGACAGCTCCAAATCCATCAATATGTGCCATATTTAAGATCAGTGTACAAATAAATAAATGCCATTTTTGTCACCTATCCATGAGCAGTAGAGGGATAAATATGTTCCCTAGGCCTCAGCCAAATGTTTTTTTCACGGGAATTGGAAATATGTTGGGACAGAGCAAGAAAACAATCCACCCCTCTGGGAACAGGGCAGAAATGAATCAAAGATCACACCACTACAATGGGAATATAGTATCTATACATCTAGAGAAACTAGTCTGTCTGGTTATCCTCTGCAGGATTCATCTGATGTAAGTCTAGGTGTCCACAAAACAGTGTCCATCTGATGTTGAGTTTGATGGCTGTACTCTTTTTACTGCTGGAAGAAAACTAATCAGTACAGTTGGTGAGCACAGGGTACAAGAATCAAAGGTAACATTAGCTTTAGGATGAGATTATCTCATCTTTACCTTGGTTATCCACAATGACCAAAAGTCTACTGACTTCAAAGAGAGTAGAGGGTGACTTCCTTAGATGTCAGATCATCAGGGACACCTACAGTCAGTGGAAAGGCTCTCATGCCTCCCACACTGTTCTAAGGTGCAACCTCTCTGTCTTCGCTCATGCTCACCTCCAATAGAGAATGACCCCTGTCACTCCACACAGTGAGTTCACCACCATGTCTAGAGTACTGACCCAACAAAGACACAAAGATGTGGCCCATGTTAGATGTTAGAAAGTGGACTTCTGCCGTGATTGTGTTACACTGCAGCTGCACAGCTGACCATCATTGGCACATCCAATCAGAGCACAAAAGAGAGAGACACTTTACTGGGCTTCCCATGTGTAACTGGGTATTGCACAGGCCCGAATGGCTGTGCTTCAATGGAAGATATCTTGTTAGGTTTTGCCCACTTCACTAAACTTCATGTTTGATTCCTCGGTGGTCTTGACAACTCGTAACAGTCATTCAATCCAGGGAGCCTCTGTTATCTTACAGACGTGGGCACTGCCTTCATTTTCATTGTTTATTTAAAGACATATAAAGGGTTAGGATCTTCTTACTTCATCTGCTTCTTCAGCGAAATAATGATCCATCCTACTGGGACAGATCTTCAGGGAGAACAAATTGCTGTAGTTGGTTGAGTAAATGATGCCAACCAGCTTCAGTCTTGAATCCAGTAGCTGTGATGACAGGAAGTACAGTTTTGCTAATTACTTAATTGACAAAATAACCTGAAAAGATAATGACCTGAAAGATAATCTGTATTTGGTGCAGTTTCTTTACTAAATTTGTAGAGAATAAAACCAAATGACAAAAGTGGAATTCCTTATAATTTGGCATATTGAGATGAATTCTTTGGCCATAAGTAATTCTTGGAAATACCTGTGCTGCACCTGCTGCAGGCTTTCTGATACAGTAAATACACATCTGTGACACCTCATACGATCTAACGCACACATGATAAATGAGCGTGAGAGAATGAAAACTGATTTTAATGTTGCTAGACTTCTGAAACTGGTGTAAGTATAGGCTAGGCAAGCATGTTTCACTTTTCTTATGTCAAGTGCCTGGCATTCCTATGGATTTCATTTGAGTCTGGCCCTTCTTAAGATGCTTGCTTGATCTGAGCAGTCAGAAATCAAGGCAGCCAAAATCTAAGTGCAATCTGAGAAATGTGTTTGCGAATGTCTTTGGCGGTGGAAATGCCAGGCTGTTCCCTGCCCAATTTCCCCTGAAATTCTTCAGTTCAGGTTTCTAATCTCTCCATGCCAGGTCATATAAAAGGAATCTTTTCTCAGTATTAAACCTGGCTGAAAATCCCTGAATCGCCTCATTATAAAGGTATGTTCATTGCAAGAGAAAAAGCCAAGCCAGGGCAGAGACTTGGATTGGTCTTCACCTGCACACAGAGTGCAGCCCTAGAGAAAGTGGGATTTAGGCTGCCCTGCACCATGCACATTTAGCAGCTGAACCGCCTTCCGGTTAGCACTTTCTGTGGGTTCGAAGCACCGATTTACTGTAAGCAACTTAAAAGCACCAGGTCAGGTATTTGTAGCCACATCATGGAATCCTTGATGATGTGCTAACTGGCCTGATAAGGTCTGCCCCTTCTTAAAAGGCACTGTTGGTAAGCTCAGCAAGACCCTCTGCAGAGGACATCTCTGGATCCCCTGGAAGAGACCGGAAAAGAGAGTCAAAGAAAGTGTGATCAGCTTATTTTAATTTTTTTTTTTCTAACTCCCTGAGACCACTCAGTGCTCTCTTCAGAAGGGTAGTGTACTGAGAAGCTCTATACCTCCTACAGCATCTGGGTTAAAGATACGGTGTGCATCAGTTCTGCTGTCCATGCCAACAACAGATATGTGTCAAGATGTCACCGGCAAGATGAGATTTGGAGACTATCCCTGATCTGGGATGTACACACAAGCTTCATCAGACTCCAGTTTAGGTTGAGCCTGGGAAGTGTATTGACCTTGGAACTGCAGATTATGTTTCTGCCATAGGTATGGGACAAACAAATAAAACACCTCTTGCTACTGTCCCTTTAAACATTTAAAAGGCCAAGATCTGTTTTGCAGAGATGGTTCACCACATACAAGGAATCAATTAATCACGGTTTTGTTTGAGACAGGCACCTGGGTCAATAGCACTCTGCATACTAGGAACAGATTAGGTTTGTGTGTGACATTTCAGTTTAACAGCTGTCAGTTTTGTTTGGGTCAGATCTTCCTAACATCTAGACTGACACTGATGCTTTGTTTACGTATAGCTGACATTACAGAGAACTAGCCATTGGAATCCAGTTTTTGCTGACTCTCGGTTCCTATGAGTGACCAAGGTTTTCTTTCATGCCTTGAGATGTTTTTCAAAATCAGAAAGTGCAGGGCTTTCCTCTGCTTTCCTTGAAGGCAGTAAGAAATCTCAAACCAATGCACTGAGAGTAGGTGCAAATCTGCCTTAGGAACCTCCTTGTGAAAGACAGCATGGATCTGGAAACATTTTTCTTAACTACATCTTTACACTGGATTTTCAGTCACTAACGAAAGAAATACACCTGGAAGGCTTTGAAAAGGTGAATCTGTGCTTACATTGTGTGCTCCCTCTGCAGCAGCATTATCAACCAAGCTTCCTTACTCTAGATTCAAGCTGAGAATTTTTCATTAAGGCAGAACTGAATGTTTAGCTAAAATACGCAGGTGTAGAAAATGTGGTTAATGCTCCATTTATGGAGTAAATCCTTTAAAAAATCAGGTCAGGTAACATCTGTTGTCCTTGCTTTGGCTTTTCCCTGCACCGAGTTAATCAGTCTGGCTCCTATCCAAATAAAAGGGAATTCGGCACGGGGAGAGATTGATCGAAAAGCCCCTAAACTGACTTTGGTTACATTTGCTCTGTTCTTACCTGTAACTTTGCTGCATTGTTACGGTTTGGAGTGGAAATAGTTTTAAATTCTCCTGCTTCTAATTGTGGCCCAGCAACACCACAAGCTTATCCCCACCAGAACCCCTGCACATGCGTAGTGGGGCCACTGACTGTGGCCTTCAGGTGAGGACCAGGGTCCAATCGGTTTGCTAGATCACAGCCTAAAGCAACCAGAAAATGCAGGTGAAGGAGCAAGTTCGGCCCCATCGGGAGCCCAGCTGTTGCAGCAGCATCACATCTTCCTGAGTACGAGCTGGGTGTGTCCCACTTGGTGCACAGCTTGTGAGAACGGAGACGGGCCTTGATTCCTTGCACCCCACTGCCTCCTCCCATTAAGCGTTAGGTGTCTTANCCTCGTGAATTTGGCGGGCCACCTTTCAGGAGCCCAGCTGAACATGGGTGTTCACTGCAGAGGGCCATTTTCAGAGACACAGAGGGAAAAAGGGGCTGTTTTTCACATGCTTTCAGCTGAGCACTGTGGGAATGAAGATCCTGGGCATCACTGTTTCTTCTGATTATTTGGGCTGTAAGATTTGGTCCTTCACAATTCAGCTTTTGGTAGCTTCCCTCTGAAGTTAAGTGAAGCAAAATACTACTGAAAGTGGGATCCTATTTCCATCCTCGAGAATACGCCGAGGCTGAAGGTTACATGGCCAATTGTGTTTTGTTTTCTAGTTATGGCATCTTATTATTACTAGTATTTGTGCCTTGCTCACTGAATTTTTCTCCATGCTACAAAGATGCTTTTCAGATTCTGGCTGACAAGGGAACACAACTTTTATACAAGTGGCCTTTAGTGCTCTTTATAATATTATTTATTGTAATTTTTAAACTGTATGTGTAATTTATATTCTGGCACTGTCCAATATTTGAACAACTTTAATATGTTTATTTCAATATATTATGCAAACAATACTTCTTAACTGATTTTTTATGTTCTGTCTTTAAAAACTGCACCACTTATTAATAAATAGAAATTTCAATTATGATGTGGAGGAATTTCTTTTCATTTCATTCATGATAACTTTACACGTATTCAAGAATCACAGTGTCAACTGTCATAGAACCATCAAATATCCTGAGATGGAAGGGACCCATAAGGATCATCAAGTCCAACTCCTGGCTCCACACAGGGCCAGCCAGGTCACAGCATGGGACTGAGTGCATCGTCGAGATGATTCTTGAACCCAGCCAAGCTTGGTGCTGTGACCACTTCCCTGGGAAGCCTTTTCCAGTCCTTTTTTGCTGTCCTCCCAGCAGAGATATTGGCAAAGATCTGAAAGTTTTAAGTTGCTGCAACTTGAATGGCTGCAAGTTGCACCAGGGGAGGTTCAGGTTAGAAATTAGGAGAAATTTCTTCTCAGAGAGAGTGATTAGGCATTGGAATGGGTTGTCCAGGGAGGTGGTGGAGTCACCATCCATTGGGGTGTTCAAGGAAAAGTTGGATGAGGTACTTAGGGACATGATTTAGTAAGTAATATAGGTGGTAGAGCATGGTCCAGTCAGTCTTATATGAAATGACCCAAACTGCCTCTCTCAGATGATGACTGTCTCTGACTGGCATCTTTCGTAAGTACAGAGTTGAAGATTACAAGATTGGACAAAAACATCTTTCAGATAGCTAAACAAGATGAGATTAAACCCAGCCTATCAGTTTGGATAGAAGGCTGGCGAGTAATTGTCCTGACTGAGACAGGAAGAGAGCATGAGGAACGTCACCTCTTCCTAAGTATATTGCTGGACTCAGTGAGATAATTTTAAGGCATCCCCTGCGGCTTCAGCAGCATGATTGTCACCAAGGAACCAGCTCTGCACAACACCTGAAATGCATCGCCCTCTCCCCCACAAAAAAAAAATTCTTTAGTTGTTGTGGAGAGTAAAAAATTACTCAGTAGTTATTCCAGTTTCTTATCCCATGTTTACGTCCCTGTCAATTGGGAAGAATAAAAAAAATCCTATAGTACTACAACATCCACTTGTGGGGGATGAGCACTGCAGGGTGGAATTTTGAGTCTCTTGGGTTCAGTTTTCCACACAGCTCTGAAGACTATGTACAACAATAACATTTTCTTTACTCCCTGCGTTTCTTTCAAGGCAAACACAAAGGTGCTCCAAATGTATTCACATCCTTTTACAGGCAATATTACCACGCATTGTCATTACTTAGCGGTGAGCGTCCCAGTTTGAACTGAACAGCAGCCACACAGCAGAATCCTTTTGCAAAGAAAGGCAGCCACAGCAATGACATTTAAATTAGTCTTTCACAGGCACAATAGGTGACTACTCTGCTTTTGTTCACCTGAACTGAAATATATTGCCTTAAAATTTCCCCTTGACTGTCACTCACATACATAAGCATGCCAAAACGATAGGTTTCACCAAGGCTCTGGGTTTGATCTTTTAGGAAACAGATTCTAAACTGGGCACAAGATATGCAGGCAGAGCTCTGCTTATACTGAGGGAATTTTTCCCTGCTGCAGGGTCTGCTTACATCTATACGGGACTACTGAGTTCATACGTAATTGTCATCTGGCTGAGCACAGGAAGACCAGGAGTTAACAGTCTAGGAAGGGTCCCAGTATGACAAGCACCAGTGTCAGGAGTGGAAGTTTCTCAGTGTATCCTTCCCTTTTTTTTCAGGATGCTTATAAAGGAGCTTCAATTTTCAAGACTTTCCATCTGAAACTTAGCTCAGATAAAATTATTAACATGCATCCTTTTGGATAGTGGAGAAGGGACTTCCCATGGTGCAGAGCAGCAGGAGTGCTAGACTGCCTTTAAAGAATTTACCCTCTAAGATAGCGTATGGTCCTTATGGCTGGTAGCTCAGTGGGCATGGGACAGCATCACAGCTTCTCTCCTGCTTCCTTGTGTCAGATGCTGACGGTCAGCAGACTATGACCAGGGATCATGTAAAGAGAAGAAGATGTAAGATGTGGTATGAATGTTTAGGCAAGTTTGATGGGACCAGTTGTGTTTCTGACACACATCAGTAATAGCAGCATTGGATAAAACATTACATATTTTCTCAATAAGTTCTGGACTGTTGCAGCTTCTCTGGGTCTAATAAAAGCTTTATGCTTACAAATGCAGCGTGCTTGATAGCTGTAATCTTTGGAAGCCCCAAAGGAGCAGTGTAGCTGTCAGCAAACGAATGCATTTATTCAGCAATTTCTACAAATGACATGCCTGTGCTGTGTTACTGAGAAGCAGCTACAAATGACTTCTTTCCTTGTTCTGGATTTTGGGGTGTTAGCTATGGATACAGTGCTGCCACACAAAGAGACACTGGAAAAAGGAGGCGCGTAAAGACTATACTCCTGAGAAAGTGACTTGCTCAGCATGATGCTCTGAGTGAGAACACAGCCTTTTTCCCAAGAGTCAAAGATGGGGCTGAACAATAGACCCCTCCCCAGTCACCTGAGCATCACTCTGCAGCTGAGGAAAGTTACAATTACAGAGTCCAGGGTAAAACGCAGCACAAGGTAAAACCTGCTGAAAGTCAAATTATCCTCATAGCCAAACTTCAAACAGTTGGAACTGATCCCAGTGCACACATTTTCCTGGCTCTACCTGGTTTTGTCAGCTCTTACAGAGACGACTTTCATCCCAGACTTCTTGGTGAGATATTGAGCAACTGGTAATTAAATCAGTAAAAGTAAGTCTTGTTGAAGAAAAGGTGTTTCCATATTCCTCAGGCTGCAAGCATTTAGTCACGAGTCATGATTTTTTTTCTTTTATCCCACCAGTGACACCCAGACAGAATTAGATAGTTTTAGATGAAATGACAACCCTCTGGATAACGTTTTCTTCATGAAAAGCAGAGTGAAAGAAAAAGGAAAAGGTAAGGTTGTGTATGTGTGTGCACACATGTGTGCAAGGATCGTGATTACCAGCTATAATTCTCTTAAATGTGTCTGCAGTTGCCTCCTGGCTTCCAAAATTCTTGGTGAAAACAGGATTATAGGACGGACAGAGACACAGCCCTAATGTGAGCGTAACACGATGCCATATGCTCTTCTCTGTCGGAAAAGACCAGGACTGCCCCAAAAATATGACTGAAATGGTAAACCAGAAAAAAACACTTTCTTGTGTCTGACAGGCTGGTGGGTTGCAGTGGTTTCACCCTTGCATTAAGTTTCTTGCTTTGTTTGATAGCAGTATAAAACTGAGGTGATATAATTAAACAAAGACAAGTGACAACATGATGACACACCAGTTGCTCAGGCAGTATCTATGATAATAAATTATGTAGCTCTGGAGAACCTTGTAACCCAAATGTCTGTAGCATTGGTGGGACAATGGCACTCAAAGGACAATCCCAGAGTGCTCCTGACCAGAAGATCCCAACTTTACCAAGCCAGGTTTGGAAACTGGGGAAAGGTGAGGACCGCTCCCAACAGATGGCATGCCTGCTTCCAATAGCAACCCCCCCTTGGGCAATTCTAAGCATCACTCATTATCACCAAAACTGCCAAAACTGCCATTGTTGTGACCAGATCCTTCACCCTTGCCCAGTAACCACAAAGCCAGACAGTTCTCTGTTTTAATGGTCGTTTTGTTCCTTTTGCTTTTCTACTTTTAAGATACATTTCAGGCTGCTTCTCCATTCTCTCCCCAGTGGCCCTTGTTTAAATCACTTCTCCAAGGATAGCTAAAACTTTACCACATGGGTTTCCCCAGCCTACCTCTCACCATCAAAGGTGACATCGGCCTAATGGTAGTAAGATGAGCTGTCCCTTTAAAAGGGAAAAAAATTCCTTTCTTCTCTGCAGTTCCAGGCTTTACTGCCAAAAGAAGCTTCCAGTCCTCACCTGACCTGCCACAGAGCCTTTCCACGGGTGCTTCAACAGGCACTTTGTGTGCTCATGATTGTGTTACCTCCAGTTAGTCCTTCTGGGATTAGGATAACCATTTTTTGACAGGATTTTAAAGCAAGAGTATCAAACCTGTCTACTCAAAGTCCTTCACAAAGTGGTTATTAAGACCTGACAATAAGCTCCAGTTTTATATAGGCTCTGAAGACAATCAATCATCTTTGTCAAGAGAAATCAGGTAAGTTGATATTAAGTATTCCAGATCTCGGTGGTTCCACATGTACTCGGAGGAAACAATTTCAACTGTGTTATTACTGTTCAGTGGAAATGTAGCAAATGAAATGTATTTGTATTAGATGTATATTTATTGCACTTTATTAAATTATCATACAAAGAAATCTGAATTTAAAAAGTAGTTGCAGCAGTCTATTGAAGTGTGTGATTGTAACATGGGCGAATTTTCATATTAACATACAACATTTCTTTAGACCTGGTGTATCGTGGTGTGCTTAAAATGAGAGATGACCTTTAGATGTTGGAACTGAATGAAGGTAAGGGAATTACTACACCAGAACATTCCTTTTTTATTTCTTTCTTCTCTTAACTTCTGTTCTGCTCTGTTTAGCATGAAGACACAGAAAAACTACTTGATATCTGGTTGCACTCTGTTTGTACAGGAAAAATGAAAACAATTCAAACTTCACGGTTACCTGCCACATTAAATTGAGTTCAAATGAAGCATAGCTAATCAACATGTTGGTTTAAAATTACTATTAAGCTAGAGTAACAAAGAGATGTTTAGTAAGAGTCTCCACGAGCATATGAAGGTAATCTGAACTGGATTAAAATCTCCAATTCAGCAGTTCAGGGAAATCTGGATCAGCAGTTCTAAGTAAAATGAATTCTAGTGATATCGTTCAGCTTAAAATAAAAACAAAAGGGTAATTATCATGTCCAGTAGAGGTGAAGGAGAATTTTCAACTAGAGGTTTGACCTGCAGCCTGCCTCAGATAATAGTTTGGAAAGAAAATATTCAGCGAGAGTCAGTTTATGGGATGGCTGTGCGGCACCTGTGTTATTAGTGCCTGTGAGTCTCACTACGCTTGGTAATGTAAATTGCGAGTGATTCTGAGCTGGAATACAATGAAGGTTTTGTGTTTGCAATCTGGACATGTATTTTAGTCACCAGAGAAGTGTCACTTATGCTGGCAGAGGAGATACAGTTACAAATAAATAAAGACTTGTCCCTGGTAGATAAAAATTAGATATCAGATAACCAGAGTAGCGCGAACATGACGTGTATCCCAAGAGTTAAAATTACTAATATCCACATTACTGAGAGATAGAATATTTCAGGGTCAGTTCTGGGAATATTTGTCACAGATTACTCTGAAATTTAATTGAACAGCATACATTTTCAGAGAGTTAATGCTGGGAAAATATTTTGGAGAGCAGTAAACTTGATGCTTCACATTTATTTTGTTCTCTACCTCTGGAGGAATAAGGACAGTCCTTGTTAGAGTGATGCCCTTAGTACTGACATGTCCCTGCAATGTCTTTTTAATCATCTCGTACTGCCAATGGACACCAGACTGCTCAATCTGGCAACCAGGCATGAATGGAGGAGTTTCTATTAATTTTATCCCAACCTTATTTAATATTTCTTCGCTGGAAATAGAACAAGATGTGGTTTATTGTCATCCATCCTTCCAGGTTATGTTTGCATGTTGTCCCCATCATTAGATGCTTTCCTTGATCAAGCCCACAGTGTGCAATTGCACCTCAGTTAAATGTGGGTGTTGTTGCCAGACTCATGCCTGCCCTGAGCTCCTGCTGCAAATCGTATGCAGAGGCAATTGCGTCTGTGCGCTAGCGTGTAGGAGCAGCTCAGCACAGAGGAGAGCAGGGAGCTGCAGGTTCAGGTGAGCAGGAAGGCATCCCTCAGTGTGTATGGGGTGCTTTGTTTCTCACTCTTTTTCAGTTTTGTTTCTTCTTTCACAGATGCTTTTTTCTCCTCCTTCTCTCTCTTCAGGTGCTTTGGTAGGGCAATTCCTTCATATGTGAATCTTCTTGCCTTTTCTTTGTCTCCTGGGAATGTGTTCTCTCTAGCCCCTGCTCTTGCCTGCTGCATCGAGTTGTCTGCAAGATGATTTTCCCCATCCCGCCACCATAAACAGCTCAGGGACAATTTAAATAAATCAGTATTGAATTTAAATGCCTTGTAGGCAATTATCTACAGCCTATCAACCCTTTTACTTGTGAACTTCTGCAGAATAGCCACACTTGCACACTAGCCTGTGAAATACACTTCCCGAGGATTTCTGTGTCAGTCCTTGCGTGATTCACTGCTGACCCCATGTTCCTCAAAGCATGTGCTGGAAATCATATCTCCCCACTCTGGCCTGAGCACCGACCACAGGTGTGTAGGGCCAGACTGAAAGTGGGGCAGAGGATGTCCTCTCCTCCCACCTCCTAGGCCTGAGTCCCTTGTTCAACGTGCAGCCCAAAGCACTGTGGCAGCAGACCCTCCAGCCAGGACCGGCCTTACACTGCAAGGACAGTATGGTGGCAACACTGCTTTTGGCCATGTTTCAGATTGATGTTCCCTGGCTCAGCATGCACAGAGACAGCACTGTCCGTGCAGCCTGATTGCACCTTGTGTGCAGGGAACTGGTCATGAAGAGCTTGTTCAGGGCGATGTCTGTGGCCCATAGACACCTAATGGTCATCATGAAGCACAGTTCATCATAACATAGATCTGCCAGACCTAAGGAGACAATCACTTCTTATACTACAGGAATAAAAATTCACAAAGTTCTGTTAAAAAAAACCTTAGGAAATTACTGCACTGTTGACCTCAGGCTAACACAACCCAAGTTTCCCCTGGCTCGGTGCACCAGCCACTATAACCCTCCTGCTCCACAACATAAACAGCTACAAACCTCCCCTTGACATGATTGCCTAGCTCTCCACTCCACAGCCCCAGCTGACCTCAGAGCCTGCTCTGCCCAACAGCCATCTCCACAGTCCTCTGCGAAACACCGGTTCTTCAAATTCAGCATCGCTGCAGCGTTCTCTCTCACTGACTCCTCTCCAATGGGCAGTGGAATCAGGGATAGCCATGACAGCATTTCAAGTTCTGTGATTCTCATGCCAGAAAGACATTCATGGTCTGTAGTCTAGTGGTTGGTCAGATCCCAAATATTGTTGCAAAAAGAGCCAAGCTTAAGATTTTTCATGCTAGATCGGTCCATGGGATGCTGGACTCTGTCCATGCATAATTAGACCAGCTCACAGAAAGGTGATGGAGTATGAAGTCTGGGGAGTGAGATTTGGCCATGGTTTGCTCTCCGCCTCAGCCCCACACCTGTGCACATGCTGTGCGGAAACCTGGGATGAGTATAGGCTTGGGGTTGAGTAAAAAGGATTAGGCAGATGGACTGAATAGATATGATGAACTACCTAAGAAGCTTCTCAGAGATTTGTTTGAATTAGCAGAGCTGGCACTTAAATGCTTTTGACTCATCAGACGAGCAAACACAGACATTTCAAACACAGAAATGCCTGATATCATTTCATCATCACAAGGAAGAGTCTCTTTAGAACTGCTAAGTACAAATTAGCTATTTTCAGTATGTCTTAATTCTCTAGTGAATTAAATATGAGAAAGGTTTTAAACATGATAATAGTTTGTTAATCAACTAGTATTATCTTCAAGATAATAGTTGCTGCGTACTCTAAGAGGATATGAAAAAAAAATTTGGATATTTTTGACATTTTTTTGGCTAATTTTCATATAGTCCCTCATTTTCTGACAACTGCAGAGCTATTTTGCACATTCCAATATTACAAAAACACATGTAAAGAAACAAGGACATCCCTTGTTTTTTTCTAAGCACCTCTACTTAAATCTTGGAACCCCCCGAAGCAGCTCATTGTCTGAAAGGCAGAGCACTGTTAATCCCTCCCAAACCACGAGGCAAGGCAGCACCAGGCAGAGCTTGGTGACAATAATTCACTATGGAAATACAAGACTAGGGATGGCCAGGAAAGCTACATTTATGCAGGAAAGGAGCTCAAGTGATACCTGGTTTGAAGCTGAGCATAAGTGAATTTTATGTTGTTTCAGCAGAATGGGTTTAGGAGTCTGATCTGTCAGCGTCCTTTGAGCACAATTATGTAGGTGTCAAAAATCAAGAGTTACATGTTAAACTCATGGCACACATACATGCATGGAAAATACTGATTGTGTGATTTCTGATACTTTACAATTTACACCACCAATCTTCTCCCTGAATCCTGAAGACCTAATATTTCTCTCACTGTCATATCACAATAAGGTCATGAAACCCCACCTGAAGTACTGTGTCCAGTTCTGGAATCCCCAGTATAAGAAGGACATGGAACTCTTGGAATGGGTCCAGAGAAGGGTCAGAGATGGTCAGAGGGATGTAGCACCTCTCCTATGAAGCCAGGCTGAGACAGTTGGGGTTGTTAAGCCTGGAGAAGAGAAGGTTCAGGGGATACCTTATAGCACCTTTCAGTACCTGAGGGGGACTACAAGGAAGCTGAGGAGGGACTTTTTAGAAGGGCATTTAGTGATAGGATGAGGGGGAATGGTTTTAAATTAGAAGGGGCTAGATTTAGATTGGCTATTAGGAAGAAATTCTTCACCACAAGGGTGGTGAAGCACTGGAACAGGTTGCCCAGGAAGCTGTGGTTGCCCCCTCCCTGAAGGTGTTCAGTGCTGGGTTGGATGGGGCCTTGAGCAGCCTGGTCTAGGGAGAGGTGTCCCTGCCCATGGCAGGGGGGTTGGAACTAGGTAATCTTTAAGGTCCCTTCCAACCCTAACCATTCTATACTACGATTCTATAACAAAGTCACACAATACCGCAAACTTTAACATCACCAAAAGAGTACTTCTTTCTCCTAGAGTAAACCAAACTGCTGGAAGTTGGAGTCCACAATGCAGTGGTTCTGCTGGCATATGCAAGCAAAGATCAGCCTGGGATTTCTGTGTCTCTTTCTGGTTTGCAACACAGGTAAAGACAATGGTTTGGTGCTCCCCAGGGAATAGCCCAAGTGTCTTTTTCCCGATTGCTTCCATAGCCCCATTCCCACACCTGTGTCCGGTTTGTTTAAACCTGCATAGGCAAAGCTAATGGGCTGGAGCTCCAGGGCTGGTGCCTTGCAGTAGGATAGATCAGATAATGGCAAAAGTCTACTGTTGGCTTGCACACTATGAATCTGCAGTCAGAAGGGTTTATATATAAAGAGAGAGAAGAGTTAGAAGAGTTCTTACCACCCAATTGTCAGTCTAAATGTAGCTCGTACTGAGAGTTGTTAATACACCTGAGTAGCACCATATGAAGAGTCACGACGTACAGACCATGGATGATTCATATGATATTTCTCCATATGCAGAAAGAGAAAAGGAGAACGGGAAATGTATCTGGGACTGTGTCTTGTGCAAGGCATAGATATTTGTATGATTAAGGGCAAGCACTCAGTTTTCACCAAATTAGGTGCAGACAGATCACTGAGTCACATCTTCTCTTTGGGTGCTTCCAGTCCCACAGATTGAAAAGAAAGCTGAACCCAAGTTTCCTACACTCTGGTGAGAGCTCTGCACGTTACTTTGTAACAGAGTAGGGCATCACCACAATAGAGGTGAGCCCTGCTCACTCCCAGCTTCCAGGAGAAGACTTCTTTCTGGGATCTTGAATAGACTGAGAAGCTGAAGCTTTACAGTTTAGCATTTGCTAGCACTAGGAAAACATTATTCACCAAAAGGGTTATAAATCATTGGAAGAGGCTGCCCAGGGAACTAGTTGAGTCACCATCCCTGCAGACATTTAAAAGACATATAGATGTGGCACTTAGGGATATGGTTTAGTGGTGGACTTGGTTGTGTTAGGTTTATGGTTGAACTCAATAATCTTAAGGGTCTTTTCCAATTTAAAGGATTCTATTGTTCTATGATTCTGTGGAACCTTATGAGTTAATCTTTGGAATCCCTCAGCTCTCCCTTAGTTGGATAGGGAGCCTAAGAACCAAAATCCAGCACGTCAGCTTGTCCTGTGACATCTAAGTCGCTGCTATGTACCTTGTCCTTGTAAGTCACTGAGGAAATCCCAGGAAGCAAGTTCAAACTCCTGAGCCTCTCTGCAGTTCGTTCCTCTCACAACACCGCACTTGAGAGCAACAAACTGAATGACTGGTCTGAATAACAAACATGCACACAGCCTGTGAAGATTTGTCTAGATTTGGCCTTATCATACTATGATCCTTGCAGACAGCACTGTGTGCAAGCCTAGCGCAGACCTCTACAACAGTTTGCTGCCCTTCCCTGCGCCCCTTTTGATTCTTGACGTAAAGGGGGAAGCTCTGATATTTAATCTGGGGTCATATAAATTGGGTTTTTCTCCTTTATTGGGGAGCTAAAGGACCTGGCAAATCCTTTAAGACATCCTTATTCTTAGGCACTTGATCAGCTGCTGATGTGGGTTTTTGCTGATCTGCTTTGCAGTGCTAAAGTCCACTGGTTTCTGAGGTGCAATAAATGAGAGCAGAAAAATAACCCAGGCAGAGAGCTCAACAGAGTGTTGCTTGGTAGCCCAAAACTGGTTCTCAATCTGTTTCTTCACTCCACAGCTTCAGGCATAAGAAGAGAACATAAGAAAGAGAAGCAAGTGGCAGTGCTGGCTACAGCAGGTAACAAGCAGCACATCAGGAGATATGTGGGGGTGTTAATGGGAGTGAGTGATGTGGTTCTCGACATAGAGCTGGTGACAGATGGACACTTCTACAGCCTGTGAGCCCCAACCCACCACTGCTGCAAGAGCTCCTCACCCGACACAGAGCTGACTCAGGTCCCTGGAAAGTTTGACCTCCATCCTTCCTGGAATCTAAAATATTTTCTCCTTTTCCTTTCTCTACTTCCCAGCTCTCCGTTCCTTTTCATTTTCTTTCTCCTCTGTTCTATCCTCTGGACAACCCCTGCTTTCAGCCCAGAAATGCAGCTCAGTTTCAAATTGGTTAAAAATGATACTGATGTCATTGGAAAATTATATTTCTCCCCCAATTCAATTTTGGTCTCATCTCATCTTTCTGTGCTTCTTTTCCCATCCTGCTCTGTTTTCTCTCTCTCTCTCTCTATCTTCCTCACACAAACACACACACACACAGACCTTTTCCCTTGCAGATACACCACACTGCTCTTCTTCTGCATGACTTTGTGAGAGAAAAGCAAAAGAACACCTTTGGAAATTTTCACTTGGAAAAAAAACCCAACCAACCACAGAAAGGAAACCTGTTAAAATAGAGAGTGTGATTCACCTATGGTCAATTTATTCAGTCATAGCAATGCACACATCTTGATAGCTGGGAAAAAAAACAATCTGTATTTTCATCCCATTTCTGTGTTGCATAGGCAAAGGGGGAACATTTCCTTGGCACTGCCTCCACTGTTCATGATTTGCAAAGAGGGTTCTACTGCAATGTTGGCAGTAAATACCAATTGCCCAGTGTGAGAGGCACTAAAATGTCAGGATTGGCCCTGGGAGCCTGCACAGGACATACTCCAGGTGGGAGGCAACAGGGACCCTCACCTAAATTTTGGCCTACCATTGCATGGCCCACTTTATCTTGCCATTTTCTAGACTCCTCTCTGCACTCCTGGCATCTTTGTTTTCTTGCCATAGGTTTTTCTGTGCACTCCAAAGAATAATCTTCTCGGTTTATTTTGTCCTGTTCTGGAAGACTTTTGCCCTGTAGAAGCAGATGATTTACACCCATTTCCTGGAACCCTCATGCACCCAGCTGCTCAGACACCCTCTTCTTTTCCAGAGCTGCCTGCAAAGTCAGTGGATCTGGCTGCTATTAACCTGACAGAGCTGGTGAACGACATGCTGAACACGGCGCTCAGAGGTGATGCGGCAAGGCCAGGCAGGTCGCACGGGCTGTCAGCGAGATAAAGGCCTAACAGTGTTAGCAGGGGAGTCCATAAATGCATAGTATCTGCCTCCAAAATTGATCCTGGGAGCACATTACTCTTATGCATTCATAATGCAGATAGCTGTCTGTGCCAAAGAATTTAGGAATTAGTGTGTTTATATATAGACACAATGTAATTACTTATGGGAGGCCTTTAGAAAGCACTTTCTCATCCAGTGCAGGTTTGAATTAAAGTAAAAAAAACAACCTAGAAGTAACACAAATGATCCTTCCCTCAGTGGAAATGAGAAAGAATTGAGTCTCAGGCAGCTGTATAGTATCAGCACCTCAGGGGTCATTTAGAAATTAAATGAGCAGAGTCAAAACATTCTGTTCTTGCAATTCGTTCCAACCACTAATGGCGTAGGCATGTGTTTTCTGCAGGTACCAAAAAGCTCTTCTCTTTGCTGAGTGTCACGTCTTACAGCTCATTTGCCTTCCACAAAGTGTCAGTCACCATTTATAACAGTGAGTGCCTCAGCTCTTTGCTCCATGTGTTCTTTCACACAGCCTGTGCGTCCGGATACTGATTTCTCTCTGCCTTTCTGTACAGTTTCTAACGTGAAAAATGTTGACCCCGGCAAGTTCCCTATGCGTTACTGCTACTGTTTGAACAATGTGACAAATGATTTGGCAGGTGGGTATGCAAGAGAGGTTGGTAATTGTGTGTGTGCTTCAATTGGAGCTGAAAGTGATAGCCTGAACTCTGCTGACTTCATCCATATGAGTAGCACTGCCATACTGAGGTCAGCAGCCATTGACTGCTCTGAGCCTTGGCGGGGACTCGATGAACTCAGACTCTGATGGCTGCATCCAGCTGGCCAGTCTGGGATGGAGACATAGGTTAAGTGGTTTACCCAGCAGAAAGACTTCCCTTTCCTACTTGGAATACAAAAAGTGAAGGAAAGACAACCTGGCAGTCCATATATAGGCACTTTCACTCTCCTGAGGTAGCGCACAAGACATGAGCAAGGGCTTCTCTGCACGAATAGACTTCAATAACTTGAATGAGCCCAACAGGAGTGAAAAGCAAGGTTTAATGTCTTCATAGAGTTGTTTAATTAAGTGTAAAATGCTGTTGCGGAAACCCTTTACCTATAATCCTCGTTCACACCCCTGATCTCACAGTATTTGATGCTCCAGTAGGGATCTGAGCACTCTAATTCTATGTCTGGTCAATGTAAGATATCAAGAGTAGCTCAGCAGCTAGGGACCAGAACCCATGTCTTCTAAGCTGTATGTGATGACGGCACACATGAGCAACAATAGCTTTCATGCCTTTTCTGGACTCACACATCTCTCAAGCATTATTGCCTAATGACCCAGTCTGCTTTGGAAGATAACAGAGAAGCTTTAATCTTTCTGCCCCAAATCCAGAATATCTTGATATTTAGAGCATCTTCCCAAGTAGGAGACATTGAGTGCCCAATACAGACCTCATGTCTGTCACTCTCTGAGAACACAGACCTGTTACTTCTAGAACCTGTTACAAAAATGTTATAACACCGCCATCACCATTTTTTTCAGCTAACAACATCACCTTTGGTGTGTCTGAAGTAGACCTCAGAGGAGACAATCAGATGCCTCCCGGAAAGCCCTAAATGGCAGATAGCAAGTTACTGCAGGCAACACCTACAGGCTTTGGTTCTCCTAAGTTTAAGCAGACTAAGTAGGGAGTTCTTTCAAATTGTTCTCTTGAACAGATGAATTCTTTTTAAGTTTACTTTCAGACACATAGGTGCTGTTTTGGATATCACCTTTGAAATACACTTCTGCATAAAATTCCAGTGGCTTCCTAAGTCCGCTCCCAGTCAAGAAAAGCTTATAAACTTTAACATATTTTAAACATTGTCACATACAAGCATATATCCAAAATATGATAACTTATTTAATGATTTTTAACTTAGCATAGACGACAAAATATGCATTTTCAATTATTAATTTTCTCTATTTTGTTGTCTAGACTTTACAGCTTTACTTGTTGATATTATTGGGAACTCCACCAGTTACCTTACAGAAATTTTCAAATCTACTTCTATTCTCTCAGGTTTGCATTGCTTTACAACATTTATCATTGTGTTATTTATCTGATATACTTCTGACATGGAAACAAGCATGGAAATCAGCATGTTTTTCCTTGCAAAGCATAGACTGTAGTGTAAACAAAGTCTCCTTAGACAACAAGACACATATATAATGCATGTGAGTGTATGTATATATAATATAGAGACAAGCATGTTTCAATGAGCTACTATATTTTCTTTGAAAGTCTGGTGAATGATTATTAAACACAGGTATTTGAGGAACTTTGATTCCCAAACAATAATGATAGACTATATTGTCTGAATAATTATTTCCCTGTAAAAATGCTTGCAATTTATAATTTTAGTTAGATAGGAACTGGAAATATTAGCATTTGTATTAGGTGCTGGTTCAAGGTTTTAGTCAAATTTCAGATCAGAAGGCAAATATTTGGCGAGTTGTAGTAACTACATACCAGTTAGTCTTTTCAACTGTTTAAGATAATATCACATAATGAAAGCTGGTAATGATGACCTGTTCTACATTGTTTTGCCTTTCAGTGCGCCAGAGCAATGACTCAGATTGTATCTTCATCTGTGTGATGACAGGGCAGACAGGTAGAGGTTAAAACCATTCTGCCCCCAAAATGTTGCCCTATTTATTCTTAGTGATGACTTATACTAGAAACAAATCTTCCTTGATATTTGCAAGCATTTCTATTGCAGGGAGAAACCTGTCTGACTTTTGGGAAGTGCTGGATAAGTCTCCTGTTATTAATTACACATTTTCCGGTAACACATCTTCTGACCCAGGTAAGTACATCCTGGGGAATAGAAGGAAGTGCCAACAACAATGAAAACCAAGCACAGGTAGCGCTGCAATTAATACTTGATTTTAATAATGTAAACATATTCTTTTAAAATGTTATTTTGTATTTTCATTATTATATTTGAGCATTTATAAAGTGTATATTAAATCATCTGATTATTAAATAGTCTGATAATTTATATTGTTGTAAGTGAAATACAATATTTATATTCTGCATTTAAGTAAAATGTACACAGTTTTAAATTACCATCCATGAGGTCTTCCATTGGAGGAATGAACAAAACCTGCTGGGATGGGAGTTCTTACAGAATTCAGCACCGGATATGGTTTAGCAGAGTACGGGAACGGTTGGACTTGATGATCTTAAAGGTCTTTTCCAACTTTGTCATTCTGTGATTCAGCCAGTGTGCTGCTTGGCTCCTCCATTCAAACTGCTTTGCCAGGCTGATCTGCATTTCAGATGCTGACCTCTCATTGCCCAAGACTATTTCTTGTTTTCAGTGTTTCATTGAAAAAGGCAGACTATGACAAGTTTACCCGCTCTGAAAGCTGGAGGATGTTTCAGTTCTTAAAAAAACAAAAAAGTAAAAAAAGACACTTTGCCAAATGCCAAAAATTGCTTTGATTTAAAAAGACAACTGCTGTTTCTTTTATACCTGCACCTGATTTTTCCTTTTAGTCACACAATATGCAATGGATGGTGAATGTGCTAACTCTTTCTTCTCATGCCTCAAAGATCTAGATTCGGTTTTTTCAAGTTTCGTGAAATTACAGGAAGACCCAAACAAAACAGTGGATTCATCAGCAGAACACGTGTGGACATTTAAAAGTGAGCAAATATTGTCCAACCTATATTTGTATTCCTCTTGATTAACATCTCGGTAAGTGATCACGTAGGTTTGCTGCGCAGCACTGTGAACTACAATTACAGGGTAAGATAAAGTTCTATTCTAAAAAAGCAGATCAGGTCAGTGATGCACTGAATAGTTGGGGATTAGAAAAATTATTGTAAAAAGTCCCCTCCCTTTTTTTTTTTTCCATTTGCAAGAAAGAGACATTTGTTAAGGAGGTAAATAAATAATTTTTTTTAAAAAAAAGACACATTATTTTTTAAACCAAAAAAAGATCCAATTGTTTCCCCTCCTTTTTTCTTTTATTTTCCTCTATCTTTGACTTTATATGAGTACCTAAACATTTCATAAGCTTCAGTGCACTTAGCTTCGCCTCAAGGCTACAAGATAGAGTAAGTTCTAGTCTGCCTCATTTTAAAAGCAGAAAAGCAAGTCTTCATACTTGCTTCCTCATAGTGGGAGCAAAGAGAAATTCAGGATTTTACTTCATACCACCTCATCACTGCAGCTGCACCTGTCTGCAACAAAATTTCTGTAATTTCCCTGGACAGTCTGCTGTCTTTTTATAAGCTCTTTTATTTTGCTTAACCACATACCAATCTTTGTTATTTCTTCCAGCCCTGAGCATCACTCCTACCAAAAAATGTCATCAGTTCCCAAATTCCAGTATCTACCCTCCTGTACCTACCTTCTCCCTTCACACAGACAAGAGCTTTCATCTCTTTCCTCTGTAGTGAAGCAGTTGGGAAATAAAAAATAATTTACGGGAAGGAAAAAACCCCACAGCACTTGACAGAAATATTTTGGTTTCCTTTTCACTGGCACATTAAACTGGTCTCAGTTAGAATTTCAAATATAATTGGCACTCCCCATGTTTCCATATTTAAATTAAAAGGATGGTGGCCACTCACCTGCCAGGGGAAGCACTCAAGGAGTTGATTGGATTTTCTGGATGTATTTTAGATATTATTGTTCCCTGTGTGTTACACTCACTGCTGCCTTAGGGTGCCAGCATCCACAGTGTGTTGTTGGTGCCATCCCTCTGTCTCTCCTGCTTCTCCAGATACCAGCATCCCTGTTGCCCAGAAAGGGGAGGAAAACCCAACTACGAGGTTCCCACCATGGCCAAAAACAGCTGGGGCAAAAGGATCTGGATTTCCATCACCACATGTGGATTCTTCCAGATCACAAGGGACAGCTGGACCTCCTCTGACTGCTGGAGAGAGCTCATCCCCATCACCACCTCTACAGCCCATCACCAGTGAGTACGGCAAGGACAAATTGCCTTTGGGTTTGGCCAAAAGCTGAAACCAAGCCTCTGAGATTGGGGCAACCCATAGGGAGACCCACTGTTGGTCCCTAGTGAGTAATTTTTTTTTATTTGTAGAAGTGATAAAATCCGTCACAGGGTCCATCTGTAGTTTCATTTGGGGGAAAATTGGGCCTTGCTCCTCACAGACACCTCTACGCCCTGGTCTTTGCTCACATTTTTTTGCTTCAAATACAGTAAGCAGACTTGTAAAAAGGCAATATATAGTTTCTTCTCTTAGTCTGCACTAAAAATAACATCTTTAAATCCTGCCTTTCCCTAAACCATGGATTTTTCAAGATCTAGCAAAGTATCATGGAATCATGGAACAGAATATCCTGAGTTGGAAGGGACCCATATGGATCATCAAGTTCAACTCCGGGCTCCACATAGGGCCAGACAATTCAGAGCGTGAAGTACAGCTTTTGTCCTTCCTTTTTCATCTTGACATTTCTATATACCACTGGAAGTACAGTGTGAGGGACTCTGGCTGTTAAGCTGTCTCATATATAGTAGTTCACAATGGAGAGATAAATCACAGATATCCTGAATGACACGAAGCGTGTGCCTTTCTGTTCTCATAGCTGACACGTACGCATTTTGGATGCAGACAGTGTTGCCTCAAGAGACCAGCAAACTGATGCAAACAGAGCCAGGTGAGATTGATCCAGGATATGACCAAGTGTGTCAGTAGGCACATTTATGAAATAGAAAATAATATATATATATAAATAGGTGACTGTGAATGTGACTGTAAGTCTTTATTAGTGGTCTGTGTTTTTTTTTTCTTGTTATTCTTCAATCAACCTTCCTTTCTTTCTTTTTTTTTTTCCTGTTAAGATGTCCAGACAACTAATATTCTTTTCTACCATTCAGATTTACCTCCCTCAGTATTGCCTGTCCCACCCTACAGGCCTGGTGTGACACTGAAACTTTACTCAGCTACCAGTAAGTAGCTGCATTCATGCAGCAAAAATAGCAGTATGTTTGAAAGTTTATTGATATGCAAATTTTCCCATGCAGAAACAGTATACATGTTTATCTTACATCTTATGTACATAAAACACCCAAAATGAATAAGGGGCTGCTTCCATATTTGTTGTGAATCATGCACAATTAATTGCACATTCAAAACATAAATTTTACTATGATGATGATGAGATTATCATATGTACTCTGTGTGTCAACTTGTACATGGTTTTGTTGTTGGAGAATCTTAAAATGTATTTATTCCAGAAGAAAGTATAATGCTTGAACTCTCCTAATTGGTACAAACGAAAGTACTAAGTCAATCCGTGCCACACGGTATCCCCAGAATTGCCCAGAATTTACAATTCTGCAAACCTCTTAAGCTAAAATGTGTCATTGTCAACTAGATTCCCAAGAAAGCTCAGTTCTTCCAGTTAAGCACCAAAATAGTTAGAATTTAAGAGCTCAGTACAATAACCATATGATGACGTACCACTCCACTTGTGAGTATCATACTCACGTTGACAGTAAAATTATATCTACATATAGGTATTTGGGAAGAGTTTATAGGATTTGAAAAACTGCATCTGATTCAATACCAGGAAGGGAGCCTGAACTTTGAGAGTTCAACACCCACTTTGGATGGTGAGCTGGTGTATGTCTAAGGCCAGGCTCCCTACTCCCAAATTTGCAAAGCAGGATCAGAGCTCATGGGAATAAATCTCAGCTGCAAATTCCAGTCTTGGGTACTGTAGAAAAGTAATTCAATTCTAGGTACCAGCATCATGGACACCTAAAACTAGGTAAAATGCAATCCATTCTGTAGACATTTTTAGCACCCTTGGAGTCATTCCACTCCCAGTCTGGTGTCCTTGCTTCCAGTTGCCACACTGGAAACCAAGCCGCTTGGCCATCTGAACATCAGGCAAGGTATAGCTGAAGTGGTATGTACGTCACAGTTCCTGATTTTTATGCTCCCCATTAACCTGAGAGTCAAGGAAGGAAATTTGAGGTAAATTTTGGTGTGGTGTAGAAGTTCCAGTATTAAAACTAATGTGGAAAGCACATCAGTATTATTATAATTTCATATTACTGCTGTATTTGGAGAGAAAATCTAGATTGCCTGCACTGGGATCCAGACAAAATCTAGGTGCCCATCGACCAGATTGTGACTGTGATTATCTGCTGTTGCAGTGCAGCATAATCTTTTTAGGGAGAGAAGAGAAATCTGGTAGCTACCACTGAGGTTGGTGTGAAAACTCCCATAGCTGGGGCAATGCCTGCACTCAGCTCAAGAAAAGAAGAAATGGTACCCACATTTCCAGAATAAGGAGGTGGCTTGGTTCCAAGGTTTCCTGGCATTAGGACTACATCCAGCCATTTTGACTGCTTAGAGCTATGATGGAGCTATGAGCCCATGGCAAGCTCTGCCAAGAGGCTGTCTTTATTCCCCCCTGCTGAAGTTGACTCTGCTGCTATCACAAATTAGTAGGAACAGAGTATTGCTGGGTGGTGAGGACTGACAGAAGGAGTTTTGGAAATCTGTCCATCAGCTGCTTGTGTTTCTGTGTGGTGACTAAATGAAGCATGGACCTTGGATAGTGCAAAGATTATATATTGGACTAAATTTCATGGCTCTTCAGTATCATTTGGACTTTATATTATAGCTAAGATCAGTCCAAAGAATTAGAATGCCAGTCAGATAATACTTTTTAAAAGATCTGTTTTGACATCTAGGAAATAGAACAAAAGATGTTGATAATATGAAGAAAGGCCAGAAAATTCTGAAGGATAGGTGAGGAGAGCAAAGAGAAATAAAAATGTTCAGTATATGGTTTGTGTTGGACAAGAAGGAAAAGACACCATTCTAGTATTGCCAAAGGAAATCGTGGGTGTTTCGTATGGATTCCTAATTAATCTAACAAAGAGGAAAATGCTGCTGACAGCCTGTCAGCGAAACTGACAAACTCGACATCAACAGCAGGTTTTGCACAAAGTGCAGCCTCGTGGTCCTTCTCTGCCAGTGGAGCTGGAGCAGAGCACAGGGGATGCAGGCATCTCCCTGGCTCCACACAGGCAACCTGCAGCTCTTCAGTCTAGGATTACTTGGAGGCTTAAAATCCAACTTCTGGCCTAGATCCCCATGTAATGTTACCATTTCTACTATTCACTTCTCTCAGCTCATTGCTAAATTCCAAAACACCTTAACTTGTCTGTAAAGGCTTTTTATTTTTATTATTTGAGGGATAAACATATTTAGAAACATACAATTGTTTTGGCTGGAAGGGCCCCTTTAGATCATTGTGTCCAACCATCATCCTAATCGGCCATCCACTACTAAACCATGTCCCTCAGCACATCATCTAACCCTCTTTTAAATACCTCCAGGGATGCAGACTCCACCACTTCCCAGCCCATTGGAATGGCAGCCCATTCCAATGCCTAACAACCCTGTTTGGGAAGAAGTTTTGAGTCAGAGAAAGAGATTCTTTCATAGCTTTTCAATTTCTCTGTCACTGGGGATAATCATGTGGTAGATGAGCAGTAGTGTCTTCCAATTTTGGTGCCGTTTTCCTTTTTTTTCTTGGTTTTCCTATTGTTGCCTATTGCAGCAATCCATGACCAGCATCCTGTGCTGTTACTTTATGTAGCTTTTGCTGATTATGATTTTTTTTTTCACAGTTCACAGTCCTGTTCTGGTGGCTGAATTTCTCAGCATATGTTGAGGTCCTTGTCTTTTTTTTTTAACTCACACTTTTAGAAAAGAAAGCATTTGAGAAAATATGACTGAGTGGGACATCCATTTTCAGAAGTAAATAATATTGACAAAGTTAAAAATACTGACTAGGAGAGACAAAGTTTGACAACACCATCAAGTGATCCTATAAAGTTCTGCAGAAAGGCAATGTCAGGGAAAAGGGGAGGAAGATGCTGTCTGGGTGGTCTGAGAACACTGCATTGAAAAGCTGTCTACTGAGAAGTGTTTCCAAAGAGAAGACTCACTGGTGCTGAGCCAAGAAGCAGTTCTTGATGTTGGAGGCTTTTTGAACCATGGAGATAGGAAGCCAAATATCCTTTTTCAATCTTTCTCTCATTTTACTTCTGTTTAAAGAGCTCAAAATACCAGTCTTCACCTTACCTGCCATGACATATGTAGGTAGCACGAAGAAAATGAGCCAATGTCATTATCACATGAATACATTTTGACTTCTTGACACACTTGATGGTGTGAAGAGATGAATTTAATATGAACTAGATCGTTCTGTCTTGATTGGGAGTAGAGTAATGCTATGGTAATTCTCATCCATGAAAATTCTACACAAAACCAAAGCTGTTTGCATGACCTGTTTCCTTTAGTTGAGTTTGACTTGAGCATTAGAGTGGCTAGCTAACTGGAAGTTACTGGAGTGTCTGGACTAGAGGTGTGCACAGTCCAGAGTTTGTTCATGTACCAATTGTTGCCTGGTGGGCAGTACTATAGACCCTGGGGAACCCAAGGCTGCGAACCAGGACGTTTTGAAAAGGCTGGCAAACGGGTTTCAATGAGGGAATGGTGAATCACTAAATGCTTCTCTCTCAGAAACTATGATGATAGAACCTGTCTACCTGCACATACCAACCATGCATCTGGAGTAATAAATCAAACAGTGGGATTGCAAAGCAATGAAGGGCATACACAGTATTCTGAAGACTGAGACATTATTCCAAGAAGTCATATCTTAAATGACAAAAGTGGATGCCAACTGATAAAAATTGGCATGTGAGCATATTAAGAGTATGTAGGGAGGTATAGTGTAAGTCTGAATTTTTCATATCAGCCTTAACATTGTTTTTCTCAGTGCCAGAGAGATGTGACATTGAATTAATAATGGAAAACTCTCTTTTGCAGCAAGGATTGGTCACCTATCTGCCTGTGACAGTAATGTGGTAATTTAAAATAGACAAGAGCAAAGATCAGTATTGCGAGCTGTGGTTCCTAAGTTTTCTGGCCCCTTTTGACTAACTTGGTATCTTAGGAAAGAAAATTCTTAGAAGAGAGTTCTGAAATAACTTATGACTTAATTCTTGTCTTAATTTCAACCTAAATCTGTAGGAACTTACAAATTGAGTACAAAAATACGTTTCACAGTAGAAATTTATTACAGGAGAGATATAAAACATTACTATGAAGCACTGAAAATTTGAATTTCAACAGTATGATGTATACTCTTCATTCCAAACAAAATTAAATACATTAAGTGACAGAGAATTTCAGTATTAAGTAAATGTAGTATTATGTAAATGCAGCATTAATTTAAAACTGATTGTCAAAAATGAAAACCAAAGCAATTTATTTAACTTTTAGGTTTTTAATTTGTCTTCTCTTTCCCACGTAGATTAACCCAAATTGAAATTGCAGTCACTCAATTTACATTCAGATAAAGCTGAATTTCTGCCAGCAAAGCAAATAGCTTGGGTGAAGCATTTAACACCTGTTATACAGGAAAGCGAGTACCCCCTTCAGTGGACACTAAGATTCGTAGGAGAGTGGCCTATAATTATTCACATAAACTGTGACATTACTTTCCATGGGCAAGTTATATTAAAATCTCATTGACTTATGTTCTGATCACAGAATTACAGAATGTTAGGAGTTGGAAGGGACCTCGAAGGATCATCTAGTCCAACCCCCTCCCGCCAGAGCAGCATCACCTAGAGTAAATCACACAGGAAATGATGTTCGGATAGAAACATTAAGAATGTTTATTCAAGCAAGAAGTATCATTTTTAAGGTGGAAAAAAAATCAAGGTGTGTCAAGTGTTATCAATGACTAATGACTTTTATACAAAGCTAAGAGTAAGAGAAATGGGGCTCCCTCTTGCCCACCCCTGCCTCACTAATCCTGGTATTTGTGTGCCTTCGACACACAACTGGTTTTCAGAGGGGTCTGTCAGATTGGGAGCTGCAGGCACCTGCCCATTACTCCTCCAGGGCTCCTGCTGCCTTGGGCAAGTGCTGGCAGATGAGAAATAGTTTCGTAGCGATCCCTTTCAGGTTGGCAGAGCCTTTATTTTTCTCCTGCCCGTGAATGCCATTTTATATTAAACTTCTTGTCAGCATCAGACGACTCAACCTTATTTCAACAGAACTTCATTAGTTCAAATTTGACCCCTGCAACCTCTCCTATCACATAACATAAGATGGCCCAAAGCTGTAAAGCGCGTGAGACATGTGAACCTGGAAATGCAATTACACTGTCTAAGGGGATTATACTCTGTGGGTAAGGCACTTTATCCATGCACGGCCACAGCCTGCTGCTAGTTACAGAGATGGAAAAACTCGTTGGCAGTCACACTGCAGTCACCTGTGCTCTGCAAGTTTGGGCTCTTCCATCCCAGTGGGTGTGCGTGAGGGGGACACCCACATCATGCAAAATGTTCCCTCTCACAACCTGGTTCTGTGATTCTGTGATCCCTCATTATCTTTTTAGAGCTCCAGCATGGTGTTTGTAGGGGTGTCCCTTATTTTTTGGAGTGGTTCCCTTTGAAAGGGTGCTGTATGCAGGGTGTCTGTGCATATAGCTCCTTAGTGTCAGATACAATGCTTTGCAGGGCAGACGGCTTTGCTGCAGTGACCCAAAGTGTTCACTCACACACAGCATCTCCTCTTCAGAGCACAGTTACTAAATCTGCAAAGGAGAGGTGGTTACACACCTATCTGAGCCATCAGAAGCCTTTTAGCATATTGCATATATTGTATTTGTTTTTTTTTTCTAGCAAGTCCTTTGATTCTGACCCATCCTAACACAATTGTTAGCTAAGGTGCAAGATGTGTGACAGGTAATTGTTTGGAGAAGACAAGACTATAGCAAATGTTAAGTTTTCCTCTTAATACAATGAAGAAAAAGCCTGAAAATCTGAAAACAGGTCCAATTTTGCTTTACCTTTTCTCAGTTTCCCCCATTTTCCCCCTGTCGCCTTCTCTCTTTCCTGTAACAGAAAGACAGTCTGAAGAGATATTTTCTTCTGGCACTGAAGAAGCACATAGCAATTTAGGATTTTGTTATAAGCTGCCATCACCTATTCTGTAGTACTGCTTTTTCTCAAGGCTGGCACAGCTGTGTTTGCTGGCAGGATGAAATGTTTGGTGTGCAAATGTTTATCTCTTGCTGCTGACTGCTGAAGCTTTGATGAATAAACTAGATATTTTCCTTTTAGTTGGCTGAAGAGAGGGGAAAAAGGAGTCCATCCCTGCATTTTTAAGTTAAAATATTATTATGATGGTCACTTGAAGGAAGAAACACTGATTAATCAGCTGACTCGTGGCACATAAACAGCAAAATGGAGACATTATTCCCACCTTCTTCTCAGTACAGGCAAAAATTGACCTTTTCTTCTCCGTTGCTTATAAGTGTAAATGAAACCTGTAGGACTGTACTTCATGGAATCAGTATGTGTAAGGTTGGAAGGGACATTTAAAAGTCATCTAGTCCAACCCCCCTGCAGTAAGCAGACATCTTAACTAGATTAGGTAGCTCAGAGACCCATCAAGCCTGACCTTGAATATCTCCAGGGATGGGGACTGCACTACCTCTCTGGGAAACTTGTGCCAGTGATCTACCACCCTCATAGTGAAGAACCTTTCCCTAATATCCAACCTAAATCTTTCCTTTTCTCATTTAAAACCGTTACCCCTCATCCTACTGCTACATGCCCTCATGAACCTCAGTTCTTCCTCAGCTTTCTTATAGGCACCAGAACATCTTTACTCTTCCCGAAAACTTGGGCTGAAATGAGATAATTATTAAAGCAAGGCATGGAAAACTGATAGACAGAGAGATGGACAGAGAGAAAGCCATAACCTCTGCATGAATAACGTTTATTTTGTTAAAGAGGCTAAAAACAGTGATGGAGAGAGAAGTGAGAGTCTGTTTATTAGCTCAGTCATATTTAATCCAGTATTCAGATTTAGAGGGTGGGTGTGAGGCAGCATGCAAAACTGAAAGTGATTTTTTAATCAAAGCAGGATATGCATATAGAAAATATTAAATGCAGTAAGTGCACAGCGCTGTTCTTTGTCTTGCTGTTTTGCACCGTGGAACACTGATGCTTCACTTGCAACGGAACGTCCACCTACACAGGTGACAGTAACTAAATTACATCTTTAGAGTTGTTCCTTACTTTTGTGGTAAATAAAAGTGATGTAGTTTTAAGTAGCTAACCAGTAATGATAAATAATAATAATAAATTGAGCAGAATATTTGGTCTTTCACTCAAGCAACTGCTGGGCTGTGTGGGGTTTTCTTTTCAATTATCCGCCTCTCTCAGAATTGATTTTAAGATATCTATGTGAGCTTATTAATCTGCACATTTCAAGACAATTACTGGGACATGTATTCAAACCAGTTTGGAGTTGTATTTTTTTTCTAGGGTGTCCACAAGCAATCCTCAAAGAGTCCCATGTGACCTCGCCTCCTGTCACTCTTATAGTGCAAAAGATCAATCCCTGTGTGATGGAGCTGTGTAGGTTTTTTCAGCTGTGCCTCTGCGTTGGCCAGAGAAGATACTCCAGAAAGGAAGCCATGAGGTAAAACCTGGCACAAGGTTTCTCTCTCTCTCTCTCTCTCTCTCTCTCTCCCTCTCTGCTTAAAATACTACATCAGGCTTTTTTCAAATGTCAATTTTCTATCACTAATGCTTATTTTTGAGAGTCTGTGGCTACTGGCTGAGACCCAAATGGGTCCCCAGAGCACCAATCAATACATGATCTGTCTTCCAGTATTCAAACTAAGCAAATAAAGCCCAGCTGATTTTTTTTCAAATATCTAATGACAACATTTTGAGGTCAGAATTCCTATTTTTATTTCCTTATTCAGTATTAGCAGTGTGATATGCATTCCACTGTGCTTATGAAAGATAATGAGCTACTATTCTCCTAACATTTACTACATCTTTAGGTACTGTGTTGAATACTATTCCTGGTTCTTGAAAAATGCAAGTTATATCTGTGAAAGAGCCAAAAGAGTTGCTTACTCCCACAGTAAGTATATTTTCTCTTTATACATCCACATACCTTTTTATGAAGGTATAACAGAGTTTTAGATATCCACAGAGTATTTGCTGTTTTATCTGACAAAGATTTTTTTTCAAGGGATTGAAAAAAAAACTTTATCTTCATTCAGTGTTTTAACATTTATATTTTAAAACCTCTTCTGATGAAAATTTTCTTGTGTTCTTCCAGCATTAAAACAAAAGTGCCTTAAAAACATCTGTACATCGGTCTAGAGCACTGAGGAATTTTGCTGCAGATTGGAAGATTGGTGGCAGTTTTAGTTGTCTCTTTGGTTTGTCAGTGTAAAATTGGGATGCAACATGCTATTTGCAAATATTTGTAATAAGTCAAACTATTAACCAGATGTTGGCCTAGAAATGTGTCTTCCTCCAAGGCATTGTAAAAAGCAATGTGTAAAAACAGATGTGTTTTATACAATAAAAACATTGAAAGGCTTTTAAAAATTGTATTCTATAAAAGATATTTATATGGTTTGCTAGTGAATGCAAATAGTTTATTCTAGTTTTATTTACAATTAAGTAACCAAAATTGAACAAATACAAAATAATTTAAAAGCAACCTGAAATACTTCAGACAATGATTTTTCCTGGTGTTAAACACATACAGATTATCCATTATTCCAAATCAGGAGTCTCCATTATTTCACAACTCATCTAGTGCAGAGCTCTGCCAAGGAAATATTCGCACCTCTTTTAGTCTCATTCCTTGATATATGTGCATGAGATCACCAAGATTCAGCTCCTCCCTTATATGCACCTCTGGTGAATTGAAAGCCAGTTCTAAAAAAGGAAAGAATAATCAAATTCCACAATCCTGTATTTTGCTACAGTGCAGCAAGAGGGTGCTTCTACCCACATCACACCGTTAACATTTAAAAAAATAAAAGATTATTCGCACTACAAGTGATGTACCTCAACATTTCACCGAAGGAATACATGTTCAAAGTAACATAAAGCCAAAGAGAAAGGTGGCACCATAAGGGATGTGCCCAATAGCGTGATGGAAGCATTCTGTCAGATCAAATATTGGAGCAGCACCAATTAGAGTTGATATTGAAAGTTAGGGCAGTGGAAGAAATAGGAATGTTGATGCAGTGAACGTCTAAGTCAGGAATATTAATATGGCCAAGGTACTGCAATGCTGTGGAGAGATCTCGCTCTGCAGCACTTCACTCAAGGCAGGACCAGTTCTGTTGTGAACAGCTGGGTGATTTACACCTTTGTGCAAATGTTCCTTTTAAATCTCACAAAAAAGCCTGGAGACATGGTTTAAAATAAATAAATCTACGTTGTTTCTTACTTTTTTTTTTCATTAGGTTTTCTGAGAAGTCAGGAAGAAAAACATGAAAACAAAAATATAAGGGGAGAAAAAATAATTTCTTGGGTTATGTATTCTTGAAGAAAAAGATAGTAACAAACAAAATTATTTTTTTTAAAAGACTTCCCTTCTAAAAGATTATTTCATTGTTACATTGATAAATTGAATCAGTCCTGATTTGCAGAATCGCAGACTGGTTTGGGTTGAAAGGAACCTCAGAGATCATCTAGTTCCACCCTTGCTGCCATGAGCAGGGACACCCTCCACTAGACCATGTTGCCCAAAGCCCCATCCAACCTGGCCTTGAACACTGCCAGGAAGGGGGCAGCCAGACCATGTTGCCCAAAGTCCCATCCAACCTGGCCTTGAACACTGCCAGGGAGGGGGCAGCCACAGCTTCTCTGGGTATCCTGTCTCAGGGCCTCCCCAATATCACAGTGAAGAATTTCTTATTATTACATAACCTAAATCTACTCTCTTTTAATTTAACCCCATTGCCCCTTGTCATATAAGTCCATGCCCTCGAAATCAGTCCCTCTCCATTATTCCTGTAGCCCCTCCAGGTACTAGAAGGTCACTGTAAGGTTTCTCCAGACCCTTCTCTTCAGGCCAAACAAGGCCAAATCTCTCAGCCTATCCTCATAAGAAAGATGCTCCAGCACTCTGACTCACTCCAACAGCTACACATCCTTCTCATGTTGGGGACACCAGAGCAGGGAAAGGAATTCAGGAGGTCATCTGGTCCAACTGCCCTGCCCAGTCAGGGCTACCTAAATTCAGTTTCCCAGGACCATGTTCAGATGGCTTTTGCAATGTCTCCAAAGGAGAGTGGGAGGTAGACTGTAAAACCTCCCTGTACAACTTATGCCAGTGCTCAGCCACCCTCAGAGTAAAAAAGTGTTTCGTAATGTTCAGATTGAACATCCTGTGTTTCACTTTATGTCCATTGCCTCTTGTCCTGTTACTGGGCACCACTGAAAAGAGCCTGGCTCTGTCATCTTTGGATCCTCCCTTCATATATATGTAGGTATTGATGAGATCCCCTTGAGCCTTCTCTAATTTGAAGACTCCCAGCTCTCTCAGCCTCTCGTAATATGAGAGATGCTCTAGTCCCTTAATCATCTTTGTGTCCCTTCTTTGGACTGTCTCAAATTTGTCCATGTGTCTCAAACTGAGGAGCCCAGAACTGGACACAGTACTCCAGGTGTGGCCTCACCAGTGGTGAGTAGAGGGGAAAGATTGACTCCTTTGATGTGCTGGTAATACTTTCCCTAATGCAGATGAGGATAACCTTAGCTGCCTTTGCTGCAAAGGCACACCGCTTACTCAAATTCAGTTTGGTGTCCAAAAGGACAAGCTGAATGAGGTTATACTTCTCCAGCTGGAGGACTTTGCACTTCGTCTTAAACATCATGAAATTCCTATTGGCCTATTTCCCCAGCCTTTCAAGGTCCCTCTGAATGGCTACACGACCCTCTGGTATATATCAGCGACATCTACCAGTTTGGTGTCATCTTCAAACTTGCTGAGGCTACACTCTGCCCCAGCATCCAGACCATTAATGAAAACATTACCAAGATTAGGCTCAGTATTGACCACTGGTGCACACCATTAGTCACCAGCCTCCAACTAGACTTTGCATCAATGACAACCACCCTCTGGGCCCTTCCATTCACCTAGTTTTCAATTCACCTTACTGGGCTCCTCCAGATTCTCTGTGAGGATCTTATGGGAGACAATGTCAAAGGCCTTTCTGAAGACAATGTATTTCACAGGGCCTTGGAGGAGCCAAGCCTTTGGTTCACGTAATTTTACAATTCTCAACTTGTTAGACTTCTCACTTCTCCTCGCTAAAACCCAGTGGACAGTTTGTCTTTGTTGATGGCATCTTTGAAGGGTACCTGTGTCTGACCCTGGCAGAAAACACACCTTCCAGATGAGGAGAAGCCTCATTGACTCAACTTTCCCCTGGATTTCACTCAGCTTTGGATTGGAGCCACTGTGGATAGATGAGAGCAGACTTCTCAACCCATAGGAATGCCAGTGTTTAAAGCTGTATAAATTTTCACTCATCTCTCATCACTGAACACTACCTCTTGGTAAGCTATTAAAGCCATATTCACATGCCCCAGAGATTTTGTGAGCGATTAACAACAATGAGATGATTGTTATTTAATTACAGCCAAGAGTATTAGGCAAAGTTACTATACAGTGAATGCACCTGCAGAACAGACCTCTCAGTATAGATCCTTTACATGGCTGGAGCTATATTACTAAGATACACTGTGGACATAATGACTCTAAGAAATCTCATGGAAGGATTAATTAATAAATGTTGAAGTGTGCTTGATAACGGAAGTGATCACATGGGTGGGGTATATACCCAAGTGGGTATAAATAACTTAGTCCTGACTTTATTAAAATCCATTTGTCCTCCATCCAACTGCTTTCGAATAATGTCCCTCAAGGTAAGCCTTTCTAGATATACTCTATAATACAGAAATCAAGAATAAAACAAAGTAGAATAAGCTCTTTGAGACTGTGGAGTTGTAGACTAGTGTAGGTAAGAGATTGAGGATAGTATGCTACAGATACTTAGAGCTGTTAAAATTATAACCTCACTTCTTGATGGAGTATTTACAGTATTTTTAATGGAAATAAATGCAGTATTTGACCTTACACCTAAGGAAGCAGATACATACTTGAAAACTGATGAATAAATGTTGATATGTTTGGCTGCAAAAAAATTCATAACTGATTGACCTAGAAAATAATTCTTTAGGGTGAACTGTGACTGTAGTTCAAAACAAATAGTATGTCATTTAAACAATAGTAGTGCAAGGCTTTTAGCTTTTGAGGAATTTGTTATACGTGTTTCTGTCAGGACACGCACACCTAGACCCTGAAGATCTCTAAATACCATAGTGCTTATGGTTAGGAAAATATAAATATATTTTAGATCCTTTAAAAAGCATATAAAATCTACCTAAAAATATCCTTCAGATCAGTCTCAAAGATTAATGTCTGATTACAAAGTGGGAGAGACTTTCATGATCTGAAGCAAACTATTATAATGGATTGCAGGTTAACTGGGGTCAATAGAAGTAATCCCGGACTGTCTCTTTGTTTATACAGCGTTTCACAATATGTGCACTTAAATATAATGTGAAGAATTGTTTGAACTCCCTGTTAGATCAAGTAAGCTGTGAAAAATGCTTGTAAATAAAAAAATTCAAGTACACCATTATTTTTGCTAAATGGACTTTCTCTGTTGATAGCACTTTGGCAGAGCCAGTTGACTCACCCAAAACAACACCAAAATAAATATTATTAGTCAGGTTTGAAGATGGCATTGATAAAATTTTGAATATATCTAAGGTTTATATTTGCTCTTGTATGTGTTCTTACTATGGTAAAGATAAAAATGCATTGCATCAGGAACAAATATGGCCAGGCTACAAAAAAATATTTTCTGAGATGATGTCTTCCCATTGTCAGATTCAAGATAAAACATTCTACTTAATATTTTACTTAACTCAACAGGCACACAAGTCTTCTGTGTGACTTTTTCTTGTCTTTAGATTAAACCAAATATGATTGTAATTCTGCTGGTGTCTATGTCAATGGTCTTATATAGCGGTAAGTAGCATTGTATTTTTATTTTTATTTTACCTTTATTCTTGAGCACTGTTTTAAGTATGTGCATTTGAAAACAGTCCTTTAGAAGGATTTCTTTCCTTCCCTCCAACCCAGTTGCTCAACACCAAAACTATGCAGTAGATATAAACCACATTTTTTGCAGGACTTTTAGCAAAGCAAGAAACATTTTATGGCTTTAAAAAAAACTTCCTTTCTGCTAGCATTTTATCTGTATTCGAGTCCTTGAAAGTCCCAAGAAGTCACAAATTGTGTATACATACATGTGTATGACTAAATTCTCCAAACCATTCAGTGAATCCTGAAATACACCTTTCAGCTAAATCTCCTCCTTCTAATTTTTCTTTAAAGAGGGATTTTTTCCCTCATATACCTTTTTAGATTTTATTGTCATGGATGAATGAGCTTTCCAGTGACAGGAATGGGCAAATATTTCCAATTTCTGGAGTCCCTCCACTGTGTAGGAATGTTATCAAGAGTAGTGGTGTGATGTAGAGGTGATAGACTATTAGGTCTAACACCATTTCTACTCGCTCCATGGGGTGATTTCTAAAGTTAAAATATTGGTACCTTGACATAGAAAAATCTTCACTGACATACTCCAATTTCACCAGTTGCCTCTTTTCTAAAGGGCCTCATGCATTAGAAGTCAGTGAAGAGATAGGACTGACACAAAAAGTACAAGGAAAAGTATATTAAAGAAGCTGAATTTTAAGAGTCCTAGCGTATGAATAGACATCAGTAAGAATATTGGCACTGCCCACCGCAGTGATAGAGAATGCCAAAATACAAATACAAAGCTTATTTATAAAAATAAATAGGTATTCACTCCCCAGATGTAAAGAGGGCTATATATGTTGATAATATCTAGTGCACTCAGAAATATCTGCACACTCAGAATTTTCTCTGACATAAGGTTTGAAAGAGGTCTCCCCTATCACCTGGAAAGGCTGCACCACAGTTTTTTAGATTCTTCTCCCACAGCTAAGCACACTCTGAGAACAAGGATTTAAAATGCTATCATTTTTTAGACTTGGAGAGCCTTATTGATTTATATTTATGTTGGATGTAGTCTGATGATGTCTTCTTTGAGACCGAAGCAAATATCTGTGCATGAACTAACATCTTTGGGAGAAGCTAATGTGATTTATCTTGAAAAAATGGAATAGATTGTGTGTGCTGCTCCCTGACTTTTCCCTGTACAGTCAAGACTTCTACTCACTGGTAATTCTGTTGACTATGTCCATGCCCTGTATTATAACATTTTAATTAGCCATGGTTGCAAAAAACAACAGGAGTTACACTGAAATTATTTAATGTGCTTTTATCATAAAACACTTCAAAAAAGTGTTGTCAGAGTATCAACTTCACAGACAAAGTCCAGAAACTTTTTATGTGTATCTGAATGTTGAAAGAAATTTTGTGGATAAGGCATACAGCTCGAAAGCTCAAGAGTTGATGTATCATACAAGTCTCTGCAGGATATGTGCCAAGTCATTTAGCAGGCTTTAGAGCAAAAGAAGTTGTCCTCCCTACGGTCTTCTGAGGTGTAAAGGATTGATTTTTTGGAGTGCAATCTTTCACTGACTGTATATGGATTGACGTAGGGACATTAGTCCCAAAAGACATGGTAGCAAAAGAAGAAAGGAGAATAATTAATCCAGAAAGTATTTTCAATTTGTCAATTTAAACAAAATAAATCAATCTTGTTAGCAAACATTGGTTCATTGATCTTGACTCAGTGACAATTAGAAATACCACTCTCAGTAATGAAAGGATTAGAAGAAGCAGAGATTTACTGAGCTGCAGACCCTTTGGTAGAGATTTTTCTTCAGGGAGTTTCAGACATTTATGTGCTCACTGAGTGTATGTAAATGAAGTTTGATGAGAAGAACTAAACGCAAGTGGAGGATAGTGGAGCAATCACAACTTGCACAGCAGTTGCACAGTGTGGCTTTATCAATTCTTTATCTCATTTCAATTCAATGGGATTTTCATGTTTTCCAAAATGTTGCTGAAAGGACCAAACAACTGATGGCTATTCATCAACAGACACTTAGGTTTGAGCCATGGCATTATGCAATGTTTCAAAACCTGGCTCTAGATGCACCTGATAGGAGATGCCTTGGGGAAAGGATGTTATTGCTGAGGAAATGCAGGTTTTAAGCCTGAAAATAAGGGACAGGTTTTCTTTAGCAAGCATGGGTTAATGTGGGTACAAATATATAATGTTCAATGCTACCTATTCTGCAAGGCATACTATTACTTTGCTTGAATCTGAATTCCTTGTGGCCATTAAGCTTTCAACAGACCTATCCCAGTTCTGTGAAATACCAGTCTTTACTGGGAGATCTTTTCTGCTTTGCAGAAAGCAGTCTGTACCCCTTGGACCTGCTGCAATGAAGGACACTTCTGATGGATTGCTCTTCATTTAAAAGCTTTTCACTGTGACCAAGACTTTCGGGGAAGCAGCGACATAGGAGGAAGTACCTCTTCCTCCCTTCCTCAATCACATATCCATATTCTGCCACTACACTTGAGACATTGATTGCTGTAGGCATATTGACAGTCACCAGGATCATTTCTTTCACTCCACAATAGTTGGAGACATCCTGAGATGGATCTTATATACAATAAAAAGAAAACATAAAAGCCTGATTTTTTTCCTAATCCTTTACTAAACAGAGTTAAGCCTTATATCTAAAACCCCACTACTACACTTTGCTCTCTTGCACCTGTATTTATTGCAGGAAAATTTAAGAGATTAGCAAGCTACCTGTCAGCTCTTTCCCAGAATCTTTCTGTTATTCTGAGACAGAAGCTATGACACAAATGCAACATTACTTTTTTGTTCAGTTTTTAGATCCTTAAGCCAATAAATACCTTTGACTCATCTTTAAAAGCAGTCAAGTTTAAATAAATCTAAAATAACATATTGTATCCTAAAGTTGTGCAGGAGATAAAAAGCAAGGAAAAATATGAAAGGAGAGCTCAAGTTTTCGATTTCACCCTAATTCAGGACACGGCAAACAGGAAAAATATTAAAGTGTGAAAAATATATCACAGTATCTTCAAAAGGAAAAAAGAAAGACATGGTGATAGAAACAGAGGCAGTAAGGCAAGAGGTAATAAGGACTCAGAGAAACCAGTCTGAGCTCTGTTCAGCAACCTTTGAGGGTTTCTCCTCAGCTTGAATCCTTGGTCCGCACATCCCAACTGTGCTGGAAGATTTTCAGATAACCACAGAGCAAAAGGCCAAGGAACAGAAGAGGTTGGTGTCTTACCGGAACAACAAGCTGCTGCAGAGATTTTTGTGCAGACTTCTTGACTTAGAATAAGTTCAGAGCAGAGGATTGCAGAGTAGAAACATTTGAGACAATGAAAGTACTTGGGCAACTAAATCAGTTTTATAGAATTCTACTAATCTATCCCAGCAAGTGCCACTGTTGAGAAGAGCGGAGGAATACAAAAGTTTGCACATCCTTACTGTAAAGTCATCAGTTTAACAGAGGATTGTTGTTTCGGTTTTTTTTGTTTGAAGCATGTTTCTGAGCTTTCCTATGTTCTGTTGGAGCTATGTTATGTTTCATGGCTTCGATAAATCACCTTGATAGTGAAGGAAAGTATCCAAAATGCTTGTAGAGCATGCATCATCATGAAGCATATATTGTGTGTGGTGGCGTTATTATTATTATTTTAAAATCTCTTCTGTCTCCAATTTTTTTGCTGGGGTAGGTGGCCAAGAATTGGAACCACCAGCATTACTGCCAGAGCTTCTCAACACACCTCAAGGAATCCTGAGTAAGAATGGTTTAAGCTTTGCTTTCTGCAACGCCGCGTGGCAGTGGGGAATCACTCACGCTCCAGAAGCGCTGCAGGGAAGTGTGCAGCTAGCAAATAGCTAGTAACTCTTATCTGAAATTGGTTTAACAATTGAAGCAAGATCAGGGGACGTCTTGGGACAGTTCTTGTCAGCTCTTCATTCTTTTTAAAGAAGTGTGACTTCTGTCTTTTTTCTTCCCCNCCCCCCCCCCATTTAGACAATGCCACATTCTTCAATGGAGCCTTTCAAAATGTGGAAAGTGTTGCATTATTTTTTGGTAAGTATGTGCTCCAGTTCTACTTAAGCACTGAATAGAAATCCCATGGAGTTTGCCTTTCTATCTAGTGTAAAAGAACAGGGATTTTTGAGGCTGTAGATTTCCCCAAAGACTAATACGACACTAAATATTGAGGTTTCGAGCATTCCTCAATGCCCTTGTGTTTCTACCTCATTTAGGCTCTGTGTTCATGTAAACGTTACCCATGTGTGAACCACACCTGGCTCACCTTTACATACCATGCTTTTTACTGCTGTTCTCTTTCCAGACTGCCTGGGTTCTCACTTCACCTGGTTACAGTCCATCTTCACCAACTTCCCTGCCCTGCTCAACTTTGTGAACAAAATGAAGTGTGTTACTGGTTATTGTCCCAGGGATTTTGAAGACTATGGTTGCTCCTGCCGGTTTGAGATGGAAGGGCTCCCTGTGGATGAAGCTGATGAGTAAGTGTTATCCATGACATATCTTCTTCTGCCCTGACTAGCTGTCAGTGCTCATCAATATTATGACCTGATGCATAATACTTGCCTAAAGGTTTTAAGGACTGTTATGGAAAAACAGAAGATTTATTCCGAGGGTAATCCCAACACCATCCTGCTCGGTTAATGCAGTCAGCACTCACTTGCAAGCCAGGTATCTGATATGACCTACAAAACACAACTTCAGCTCTGGTTTACCAGGCATCTCCTGTGTAATTCCTACCTGCTGGTGAGCACTGTCTTTTTTGCTGAGCCAACACCCTGTACCAGTTGCCTTACAGCATGGCTTGGAAACGAATGAAGTCAAGGTGGTCATTATCTACAGGTTGTGATGATCCACTAGCTTCTTTTTTCTCATAGCTCAGAGTCATTCTTTATTCTCCCCAAACCTCAGTGTGGAGAAATACTCCTACCCTACAGATAAAAGCAGAGTCTCCCCCACCTGAAAATAAGTCCACAAGTGTGACTCTGATGGCAGAGCTAGTTCAAACTGGTTGCAAAGAGCGGTGACTAATGCAATAGAGTAAGTAACACCATACCCATCTCCTTGACATATCTTACCCACAGGTCTCTCAATTCTGAACAGAGGTTTGTGAACAAAGCCTCATTCATTTCTTTGCACTGGGGAATCTATCTCACACTTAAACTGGTGCCAAAACCAGTAAGGCCTCTTGATAAAATGAGTGGGAGAGAATTAATCTGAGCAGTTAGTGGGTTTTACAGTCTCACCAAGCTGTTGGTATTGGGAGTTGTGTAATACACCAGCAGTGTAAGCTCATAGTGGACTACAATGAAGATACTGGCATCTGAGGGGGATTTAGGCATCAGCAGAATTACCTTACACTAAAGTATGTCTTCAAGTGGCAGTTATGAGGTTAAGTAGATCTTGCCCTGAAAACCTGCATACATGAAGAGGTTGTAAGATGCAGGAGCATCCAGACACATGAAAAAATCAACGTAGCTCATTGCCTCTTCCCTGTACCATGCACCAGGAACAAAACCATCCAAACTTCACTCTGCTTTGGAGGGATACTGCCCCAGATCCTGACTGGGCTAGTGAGAAAAAACTGTAATCCCAGGCCAGGACAATCAAATGGTTGTTCACTTAATGTCAGCAGGAGGTGTGAAAAATAGTCTAAAAAGAATCAAGATCTATCCATGTCTAAATAGAAGTTTTCCCAACAATGTAATGTAATATATTAAATTCCTGAGTGAAGACAGCAATGGCTCAGAAAGGTCCAATGCCTATAGCTAGATGGAAATTAATCCATTTCCTTTCTAGCATAGGATGTCATAGAAAATGAAGATCTAACTCTGCTACTGGAAAAAAGCCATGTGACTTCTGATGAAAGGTTTTCTGAACAATCATGTTGACATGCTGAAATGAGAGCTCGGGTCAGTTCAATGGGTTGACATCTGAAGAGCTGAGCACCTGGGCTTTCTCTTCACTCAGCTTCACTTTAATGTGGAGCAGCATAAATACAGAATCAGCAGAATGATCTATCAGCAGCATTGTCCTGAGAAACGTCTGCAGAGTCACTTTGTGTTTACAAATCGGTTAGCAGTCCTGCAGTGAGGTTTCCTAGGCAGCAGGGCAACCCCGCTGCAGTTCGCAGTAAGTGGAGACTGATGATTGTTTTGCCACTGACACAGATACACCCTTGGTTCAAGAAACCCTCCAAGCAGGTGGCTGCTATGTGGCTTTCATATACACAGTTCTCACAGGCTGGCAATATTTTTTCACTAATTTTATTTCTCAGAAAGTAGTTTTGCAAATGATGGATTTTGTCACTGGATTTTGGTTCCACTAAAAAAAAAAAAAAAAGGCTGAACATCTTGATGAAGGTTTTTTGGGCATTTCACAGAATCACAGAATCATAGTGGTTGGAAGGGACCTCAAGAGATCTTTGGGTCCAACACCCCTGCAAAAGCAGGTTCCCTAGGACAGGTCGCACAGGAACTTGAAAAAGTTTGTGTCCCAACCTTCTCCCATTTCCAAAAGGAGCTAATTGTCATATCTAAATTAGGAGTTTAGTCTATCTCCACAGTCCAGGGGGAAAGAGAAGCATGCACACAGGGCAATCCAAGTCTTATAATCCACTGCTCACAGAGGGAACCACAGAATCACAGAATCGTAGGGGTTGGAAGGGACCTCAAGAGATCATCAGGTCCAACCCCCCTGCCAAAGCAGGCTCCCTAGCTCATATTGCATAGATAGGCGTCCAGTTGGGTCTTGAATATCCCCAGAGAAGGAGACTCCACAACCCCCCTGGGCATCCTGTTCCAGTGCTCTGTCACCCTCACTGTGAAAAAGTTCTTCCACATATTGGTGCGGAACTTCCTGTGCTCCAAGTTGAAGCCATTGCCCCTTGTCCTGTTCCCACAGCCCATTGAAAATAGACTGGCTATTTCCCCCTGTGTCCCACACTTCAGATATTTATAAACATTAATAAGATCCCCTCTCAGTCTTCTTTCCTCAAGGCTGAACAGCCCCAGTTCATTCAGCCTTTAGAGGAAGGCAAGTAAATTTTCTAATTAACTGTTGCATTAAGTGTTGATGCAATTGTGATGCTTTAAACAGTCAAGAACTGCAGAGTGCTTGTGTTGCCATTCCATGATTCTATGATTAGAATAATTATGCTGTTAGAAGAGTTTTCAGGTGCTGATGCCTCAGTAGACCTCAGGTGGAGACAGGAGTGGGTCTTGAGACATTTCATCAGTTATATGTTTAAAACCCTGTTCCTGATGGACTTTACAGATTTCAGCCTCACCTCTGAAACAAGACACAGTAGCCCCTGGGGTGTGGAGGAATCATCAGGGCCTCTGATGAATGCTATTTGCTCTCACCTTTGTCCAACATGTTCCTGCAGTGTCCTAGACCATGTTGTAGCAGGGAGCAAAACCACTCAGCAGCAGAGATGCTCCAGTGAAAGAAACTGGGCTTTGAAACTCCATCAGCTGGGATAATGTTCTTTGTGAACTCTGATCTGCTGCTGGGAACCTGAGCAAACCTCATCACTGATGTCTTTCACCAAGTCCTAAGTCAGATTGCAGTTAGGAGTTGGACTGCTTCCCTGGCAGTCAATTTATTACATCAATTTATTACAAATTCAATATTGTAATAATTACTTATTAATATAGTAACTAATTAAAAATTAAATGCTTCCTAACTATAGGGATTGAGAATGTGTAGCCTAGAAGGGAGCCTACAAGGGGTAGGTGTTTGATGCCTGCAGTGCTCAGTGCAGGAGTGCTTCTGTCCCCTGGTGAGTTCAGCCCATGTGCAGGGCTGCAGGTGATGTGTAGTAGCACATTCACTGCATTGCTAACAAAAATCCTGCATGAGCTTAATTAAACTCCTTTATTAATGAGTTAGTTAACATTGTCTTTGCATCTGGTATGGTCAAGACTGATGGGAATTCAACGGACCCATGTTCTGAGTCCATTTCTCTGAAATGAGGGTGTTTAGATCTAACAGCAAGCCCCTGATTAATGTATGTAACAATCTTATATGAGGTACATGACGACTGTTTTATTGGTCACACGGATGTTACCATAATATAGAAGTAGCTATATAATATAGAAGTATATAATATAGCATACGGACATTGCTATAATATAGAAGTAGCTGGCTTGCCTGTTCAAGAGCAGGTTGAGAGAAGAGAGGACTGATGAAGAGCTTCTTGCTTGAATCGCCTTTTCACCACTATTCACAGCTGAGGTGGTGGTGCAGGCACTTGGGCTTTGCATGTCAGAAGGGCTGTAGGAAAAAGTGAGGTTTATAACTGCCTTAGTTATGGGGTGGCAGGAGGAAGCTGCTTTATTCCAGTGTGAGGAAAACTTTCTGTGGCCCTTTCCCACGGCTAAATCACAGAATCAGAGACTGACTAGGTTGGAAAAGACCTTTAAGATAGAGTCCAACCATTCCTGTTCTATGCTAAACCCTATCCCTAAGTACCTGATCTACCCTTTTTTTAAACACATCCAGGGAAGGTGAATCAACCTCCTCCCTGGGCAGCCTGTTCCACGTCTCAACAGCGATTTCAGTGAATAACTTTTTCCTGACATCTAATCTGACCCTGCCCTGGCACAGCTTTGTGCCATTTCCCCTTGTTCTATCACCAGTCACTTGGCTGAAGAGACCATTGCCCACCTCTCTACAACTTCCTTTCAGGTAAATGTAGGCAGTGATAAAGTCTCCCCTCAGCCTCCTCCAGGTTAAACATCCCCACCTCCCTCAGCTGCTCCTCATATGATTTGCCCTCCAGCCCCTTTACCAGCCTGGTTGCCCTTCTCTGGACTTGTTCAAGGCCCTCAATCTCCTTCTTATGGTGAGGAGCCCAGAACTGGACACAGTTCTGGGCACAATCACTTCCCTAGACCTACTGGCCAAACTATTTTTGATACAGGCCAGGATGCCATTGGCCTTCTTGGCCACCTGGGCACACTGCTGGCTCATATTCAGTCGGCATATCATATTCATATTCAATGCTGCATTGTAATTCCGATTGTTGCATAGAAGAGAAAGTACAAGACACATAGGATAATGCTGCACACGCTCACATCGTCTCAACAAGACACGGGGATTCACAAGTTGTTGCATAGGCTGTAGCACTCCCTGAGTGTCAGGTTCTACGGAGTTCCCCAAACCTGTAGTGAGAAAGCTTGTGGCAGGGCTGGAACCAAGTTCTCTAGAGCTGTAAGAACTCAGGTACTGCAGAAGGACAGAAATGGAAGTGTGGACTCCCACAGCATGAGGACCTGCTCCTATCATCAAGTTTTGCATTCAGCAGTACTTATCCCACTAGACTGACTCAGGGAAAAGCTGTACTCAGCCTTTCTTCTGTACAGGGACTAGACTGAGGAACTCTTTTTCTCTTTAGGTATCTTCTGCATTCTTGTGTAAGATGGACCCAAAACATTGCAGTTTGATCTTACACTGAAACTAAAATGTGTGAATTTTGTGTTACTCCTTTTTTTCAAGCTGCTGTTTCCAGCACCGCAAGTGTTACGAAGAAGCAATGGAGATGGAGTGCACATGGGATCCATCAAAGATTTCTACAGACATCAGCTGCTCTACTGAAAACCTGACCTGTGGTAAGATTAACCTACCTCAGGAGAGTAATGTTGGAATCTCACCATCACCAAGATGGTGAAAAAAATTCTCCACCATGTGGAGATTTTTAAGGGCTTAAGTGTTCTGCTCAGAGGTGAATGGTGATAGGAATACACAGAGGAATACACTCAGCAGGAAAATTGAAGTCCAACAACTAGAAACTGCTAGGGCTCTTCTAGCAGGCAGCCCCTTGCTGAAGTTTCACTGACTTTGCATGAGCACTGAGCATTTCTTGAGATATCTTCACACATCGGAAATGCGGTTGGTGCTGGGGAAAGACCTGAAAAATAGTTCCTTTCAAAAGCTCCAAGGCCTGATTTTTATGTACTATGAAGGATCAAATTCTTTGTTCCATGGTCACATACACTCTTCAGACACAACAGTATCCCCAACGAGGGCATAGACCATGCCGTTATCATAGGAGCCACTCCATGAAAAACCAATACATTCCTTGCACGTGAGGAGTGGGGCTCTTTAATGCCTAATCAACTGTAATACAATTTTTCAGCAAGTATTGACTTTCAGAAAAGAAATTCTATATGCTAGAGTATGATTTGAGGATACTAGCAAAGAAGAGCAGAATGTCCTAACCTATACCCTTACAGCTTCTTTTAGCAACAATCTGATCCAATTTCCATTTCTTGTTTCAAAGCAAAACCATTCTTGCTATTGAGGCCAATCTATAAAGGTTCAAGTATATTTTAACATGCACAGTGCTTTTTTATTCCATACATAATTATCAGAAAACATTACTTTTAAACTAAAGAAAAGCCCAAAACCCAAAACCAGGAAGAAACAAAAATGAATAGTCTCATGAGAATAGGCTCGTAATAGTTTTATGAGGATAGGCTGAATGAACTGGGGCTGTTCAGCCTTGAGGAAAGAAGACTGAGAGGGGATCTTTTTAATGTTTACACATATCTTAAGTGTGGGACACAGGGGGAAATAGCCAGTCTATTTTCAGTGGTCTCTGGGGACAGGACAAGGGGCAACGACTTCAAGTTGGAGCACAGATAGTTCCACACCAATATGCAGAAGAACTTTTTCACAGTGAGGGTGACAGAGCCCTGGGACAGGCTGCCCAGGGGGGTTGTGGAGTCTCCTCCTCTGGGGATATTCAAGACCCATCTGGACGCCTATCTGTGCGACCTGTCCTAGGGAACCTGCTTTGGCAGGGGGGTTGGACCTGATGATCTCTTGAGGTTCCTTCCAACCCCTACACTTCTGTGATTCTGTGATTCTGTGAATAGTCCCCGTCAAAAATACAAAATGTGTCACAGTTTGAAAGGTCAATGTTTGGGTTTTTTTCAAAGCCTGAAAGTTAGAAGGTTTTAAAGTGGGAAAATAATATTTCCTGGGAAACTGTTTCATATCCTTCAGAAGGAGCAAAGCACATCTTACATGAAAAGCTTGGCTTGTGGACTATGATTTCTCAAGGTGAGGAGGAATATTTTAATGAAGACTGTGAAATGTCAAACTTGATATCAAGTGGGTTGAACTTTACATGGGAAAAACTAGAGGCAGCAAAGCACTACTCTGTAGTCCTCACTCCTCAGCAGAATGAATTGGTAAGAAGTCTATTACCAGTCTTGTCAGGCTACATCTTAAAGCGTTTTGGAGACAAACTGTATTGGACTATGAAACTGAGTGGTGTTTGATATGAAGCAGCACAGTATAAGTTAGTTTGCACTAATGAATATAACATTGACATTGCAGGGAGGAAGAGTCAGGAGGGGGAAAAGATATTTCAGTAGTGCCTTATTTGGATTTTCATTCCATTTCCAGAGTCTGTGGATCCCTGTGAACAGTTACTCTGCAACTGTGACAAAGACGCCATTGAATGCTTTGTGAACGCACATATTAACTCTTCCTTGAATGGCCTGGATGTCTCCTCCTGTCCATCTCTGGTTACAGGTAATTAGAAAGATCTGGTTGACTGTCTCTTCCTGCCAGTTCTTCCTTTGGCATCAAATTTGATCCAAGGAGAATGAAGCCGGGTGCTTTCCTGTGCTAAACCTGGCAGTCTGTCCCTCTTCTCTGTTTCATGTGGCCTTTCCATTTACTGCTACTCAAGTGAATACCAAGAGAGAAGAAGGTGGACTAATTGCCATCCTGGAGCAAGTCCAGGAGAGGTTACTGAGCTGCTGAGGGGGCTGGAGCACATGATGAAAGAGGAGGAGGCTCAGGGGAGATTTCTTTGTTGTTCTCAATACCTAGTGGGGTATGTAGAGAAGATGGAGCCAGACTCTTTGTGGAGGTGCACAGGGAGAGGACAAGAGGTGAGAGGTACAATGCAACAGAGGAACTCCAGTTAGATATGAAGAAAACCTTTTTCAGAAGGCTTCTGCCAACCCTGTAAGGCTCTTACCAACCTAAATGAATGGGTGACACTTGGGTGGATCAGTCACCCACTGAGGTCACTAGCTGGAACACCAGACTGAAAGTATCACTACCTCAAATTCCCCCTTAGATCATGCTAAAACTAGCTAGAAAGGCAAAAATAGACCTACTCTGCTTTGTTCCTTGGTTTCCATCTTGGAAGGAAAAATCCTCTCTAAAGATGAAGGGGATATTTATCGCCATTGTCGTACACTGATCTGTGCTCTCGAGCTGAAATTACAGCCTTGTAAAACTGAATACCTGTCCTCTGGGAACAGGGCTGGATTAAAAACTTAATTCATATGGATTGCAATCAGAGCATGGCAGGGAGAGGACCTTTGAACTCCTAAGCTTAGACAGGCATGGAAAAAGCTCTGCTAGTTTTTCCTAATCCTTCAGCTCGTATTCACACACACCAGTGCAAAGCACAGATACACACATCCATATCGTGCTCTGGATGCGTGCATCTCCTTCTGAATAGGTCAAGGGAGAAGAAAATGCCCCGGGAAAGTTTGCATCAAAGCCAGAAAATTATTTTGTCTAAGGCAGTAATCCTTCACTGGGATCAGGTGGCTCTCATGCAGCATACGGCAGCTCCGACGTGCTACAAATAAAAGGAAAATTGCTAGGTGCTAAGGGGAAAACCATTCTGATTTTGCTGCTCCTGGTAAAGGCAGGTTCCACTCTAGCTCACTGAATAGATCCCCTAATTTTAGGGTCTAGATTATATTTTGTAATGAAAGAAAAAAATAATCCTTTGAACAAAACATCTTTATTTAGTGTTCACCCCTGATATTGTTTTTCTGTGTAGTTCTCCTGTCCACTTTTGGCTCTGGGGAAAAAAAAATCCTATCTGACAAATTTCTAGGAAAAGGATTTTGGTAGAATATTTATTACAGGGGAATATGTGAATGAAATTGGGATATATTTGCCCAAACCATTGCTTTAATAGGAACAAATGCAACAAAGTCCTGATTTGTTTTACTATTCAACTTAAACAGTGACAACCCCCTTCTCACACTTTAGTCTACAAGAGCTTTCTCCTTTTCAGAAACAACCAGCAAGAGAGAGGTGACATGTCTGTAACTCTTTGGAGTATATTAATTTGAGATAAATTTATACTCAGAAAAATAACATGAGTATACCTCCAAATTCCTTCCTGAGAAGCAAAGATGAATTTTAGCAGGTCATCAAAATATAAAGGGAAGAGAAAAAAAAGCCTCAAATTAAAGCACCATTTTTGTGTCAAGTTTTTACACTGGAAAATTTCAGCCAAGTGACTCCTTTTTTTTTTTTTTAATTTCCAAGGAGTTTAGGAGAGAATCCTGATTCTCATTTAGAATATAAGAATATTTTCTTTAAAATATTTTCAGATGGATCCTTTTCTGTTTGCATGTATATTGAAGACCCTGCTTTAACAAGGTTCCTAACCACGTGCCTCAATGTAAACATTAAAGTTTTCTGTTTGAATGTTTAATTCTTATCTTCATGCCTTCACTATAGGCCACTTATTTAAGTACCTGCTGAAATGGGAACTGAAAGAATGCTGATAGAGATATGGTTCAGCATAGGAGAGGAACGGTTGGACTCGATGATCTTAAAAGTCTTTTCCAACCTTGTGATTCTGTGGTTCTGATTGCTAGCCAGTTTCTCTTGTTTAGGTTGAAATTCTTTATGATAGACATTAGGGATTTATTTTTTTTTAATTATACTGTATGTTGCTGAGTAGAATTTAGCACTGAATAAATAATAAAGCAAGATGTTAACACCTTTACGGTAATTATCAATAATTAGGATTTTATTTGCCATATTTATATAACTGTATAAAAAGTAAACCAGTAACAATATTTAGAAATAAGTTCATTCTGAAGTCTCTTATCCTAGGCAGCCTGGTCTAGGTGATCCTGCTCTGGAAGGGGGGTTGGACCTAAATGATCTCCAGAGGTCCCTTCCAACCCCAACTGTTCTGTGATTCTGTGTTATGCCAAGACCCTGCCTATTAAGCATCCTAAGGCATTACTGTCCGGAGTAAGAGTGCTTTTATTTTTGCAGAGTTCATTCATCATGGGACTGACAAAACACAGGCTGTGACTGCATCCATGGAAGAAGGTTTGCAAATTTCAGTGCAAGAAGCACTGCTTTTGGCTCCCTAAAAGAATAAAAGCCAGTAATGGGCATTTTACTTTCTTTCTGCATTTCTAAAATGACTGATATAGAAGTAGATGTGGTGTTTTGGTGACTGAATTCCAGACTGAATGACAAAGAGCAATTTTTCAATTTGTGCTTGCCACGTGCTGAACCAGTGTTTACAGCAATTTTCCCAAGGGCTAAGAATGAGCCCTCAACAACAAAACCTGTTCTCATCCAAACAGATTTTTTTTTCTCCCCTGGGAACACAGTTAGCAGCAGGTGAGCTGTTTGGCAGGGACCTGCTGACAGAGTGCCAATCACTGCACCCATGGCCAACTGCATATTTGTTGTCTTTAGAAAGACATTTAATTACACAAGATCAAGCAGGGACCTGAGGAAAAGTTGAATTTGGTTTGTTGCAAATGAGCCAGCAGATTGGTGCTTTATTAATTTGCAACACAGAGATTCCCATTGAAACCCCTCTCTCTCCTTTGAGTGCCTAACCCACAAGACCAAGTGGTTCTTCTGACAATTTTTTTCTGCTCCTATCAACAGCTATCATGCTCAGGAATGGATGGTTGCAAAATCTCATTGGTGCAGTATGCAAAAACTATTGGCTTCCTACCTGCATGGTGTGCACTACACCACAGGAGGCCATGGAGAGAAGTCATCCTGGGTGGCTCTCGGAGGTCACACCTAGTGAGTGAGGGACAAGTAATACGGTGTCGAAATACAGGAGACCAGTCTTAGACCATCCACTGCCCTATTTAGCTGATGCACTCTCATAATGTGAGCCCATCACAAGCAAAGCCATACTGTTGTGTAGAGAGACAAGCACACAAGCAGTGTGCACTGGATGGGTGCCACCAAGGCAGTGCCCAACACAGAGGAACTCAGGAGTTGTTTTGTGGGAGCAGGCAGAGATGGAAAATCGCACATTTGATGAACTTAAAACCTGGTTTTAAGCTATAGAGTGCTCTTCTGTGTTTCTCAAATCAAGTCATTGCCCTGATGGGGCCCTGGGCAACCTTGTTTAGATCCAGGCCAGGAGGTTGGTGGCCCTGCCTGTGGCACGGGGGTTGGAAATCTATGATCTTTGGCATCCCTTCCAACCCAGACCATTCTATGATTCTATGAGTGTGAATCCAGAATAATGCAAAACCATATGGATTTTTTTTTTCCTTCTTACTTTTTTTACAAAACAAGGCTTCAGATTTACAGAGGTTTTTCAATATATTTTTTTTAAAGTGCCACCTATCTGAAAGGCTTTATGCTGAGTCTAAGTGCTGGCTGCTCCTGTATTATCAAGGCAGAGATTGTCCCAGATATTTCTTGCTTTCACCTAACAACAGCTCCAATTTTGGTTCACGTTTTTCTAGCTGCTTCTGGGAGGCTTGGGAATAGAAAACTGAGAAGTCCTAAAGGAGTCAGTGCACCTGCATTTGCACATCTGTAACAACCTTCTACGTCCCCAAAAACCGAACACGTGTGCTCTCTAAGGAGGTGTAATTCACCCTCAGGTTCAAAATATTGCCAAGGGATAAAAAAATCTGTATTAGGAATTTTAGAAAGCTGAAAATGCATCACAGGTAACATCTTTAGTCAGACTTCGAAGGAAATATTTGGAGAACATTTTCCCATTGAACTAGCTATCCCTCCATTTAAGCCCATAGGAGCTTCACCGTCGGCAGTTGTGGGAACTGTGTTCCGCAGAAGTGAAGTGCTGCTCAGAAACTTGTTCAAAGCCAAAAGACATTCTTCCTCATATCACCACATCCTATCAACAGAGATGCAGAGATTAATTTATATATATATATATATAT
>VZTU01019483.1:26321-62058 GCA_013400835.1 Zapornia atra | reverse complement strand
ACCCCATGCTGTACAGAAAGAGGGCATTTCACTACTTCACCAAAATGCCACAAACCTCAAAAATGCCCATTTTTACCCAGCGCTGAGACAAGATCTCATATGTTTACCTCTTTCAGAACTGGAACTTTTACCAGCCTTTTATCACAGCAATGACAAACTATTTCATACTTCACAGCATTTATAAATATAAACGCTAATGAAAAGGTCAGGCAGCTAATTAGCTTAAATAGAAAAAGCTGGCCTTTAAAACAAGTGAATTAAGTGCTTCGCTGCTTAATAATAACACAAGCTCATTTTTCTGGTGGATGATAGCAGCGCTGCTGCTCTGAAGCCTGGATTTCAAATACATGCTTAAGACTGAAATCAGAAAAAATCCCTTTCTGCTAATTATTAAAAACTAGTGTTACATCGATGGCATATGCAAATAAAATATGCATTTATTCAGAGATACGCAGAATTTTCTGATTGCAGAGATAGAACATTTGGATCGATCAAGTAAAGGAGAAATTACAATATAAATAAGCCGTTATGCAGGCTTCCATCAGGCTTTTTTTAAAAAATTATTTCTTATTTCAGAAAGAATCTAACCCCAAAGTTGCTCTGGAATTACTACCATATGAATTGTGGTAAAAAGGGGAAGACTTAAATAATCTGGCTATGATTAGCTGTATTTAGAGATCAGTGCTAAAATAATTATATTTTTTTAAAAAAGCAGCTAAGCAGAAGATGAGTCATTTTGCTTTTTTCTTTCTCTTATTCTCACCATAGCTTTACAGAGTATTTTACAAAGATTTGGGGCATAGCTGACCAAAACATACTTGTTTCCTCAAAATGAAAAACTAATCTATTAATTATGAATCTAAAAAGTTTGCTTCCTTTGGTAGATACTTACTGATACACTTATTTTAACTTTTTTAGCACTTGTTCTTTGACTATAAGATGATAAATATTAACAAGATTGGGAACATGATTTCATAAACAGCTTCATGTCATTTAGGAGACATGACCTCTGAAAACCAGCACTATTCAGTTGTCCTCATCATCATGATCACAGGTTCATTAAAACAGGGAGCAGTGAATGAGGAACAAAGTGAGGAAGCAAAAACCTCCAGACTCACTTGCTTTGTCTTACAACTGTGGTGGCTGCCACTTCTTCTCTGGTCTTATTCACCTTTATACCTTCTCTTCAGAGATGATTTAAAATAATCTCCCAAGTGTGACTATTGTTTTCCCCCTGGATTGCTTTCAGGTATCCATCATCAAAACCCTCTCAGACCGACTTGAGCAACAATGGAAGGTTGATGACCACTTATCTGAGTAGTGGGTTCTGAGATCCACAAGTAATAGATAATGGAAAGAAGATGCTTACCTTCTAAAATACCCTGAACACAAGCCAAGTTTTAATTTCTGCAAAGCTTAGGAACAGAGGAGTAAAGTGAAAAAAAGGCAATACAATCCTCTGTATATTAAGACATATCATGCAAGCTAGAAAAGGTCCCAACTTCCTCAAAATAGATGAAAAGGATTGTTCTTCCCACTGCTCTCATGGTGTACCACAAAAACCAAAGAGATGGCTGCTAGCAAAGAAAGAGTAACAAACAGCCCCATTAGATGGCATCACAGTTTGGAAGAAGCTATCTGTGGGTGGCTGTATGCAGATCTTCACACACACTGACATTATTCCTTGGAACTGATACTACAAACCAGTAAGTTCCTTACCCAGGGCAGCAGGCCTGAAAAGCATAGCTTATTTATCCCCCTGAAGCTTGTCTGCTCTTAGGAAATTATTTTTCTACTGCTGCACTCTCAACTTTCGGTGGGCTTGGTAACTGTAATGGTTTATTCATAAATAATAGTAGCAGATTAATAATGGTGCAATGCTGTAACTTTGGTTTTCAAGTTTTAAAATTAGGTCTATTTTAAATGCCCCCAAATTATGTCACTGATTTTTAATTGTGAGCAATAAAAAACAACTGACACCTTAGAAAAGATTAATTTTAAATTTTGGTTTATTTTATTGCTGAAATATAGATTGCACAGTGTGTTCTTACATTTATTGAAACCAGTTCATTATGCACAGTACAGAACATATGACCATCAGAACAACAGACGAATTAGCCCTACTCTGATCAGACAGAGGCTATTTCTATCTTTTAAAAGTAACACGGATTTAGTTTACTTTAAACTGACCCACTACCAAAAGCTGTAATTTCTCAAAGTGACCCAATGGGAAAGAAAACCCAAAGCAAAAGCTGGAATACATTTAAACAGCTGGATACCAATTTATAAACATTGTGGTAGTACTCAACATGTTGCAGATAACGCCGGGCCAGTACGTATATGGAGCTTTTAAATTCTGCAACACGGCTCAAGAACATAAATAAGTGAAACAAAGCAGCTTTATACTGTACAACAGCATTCTTAATTCATTTGGTTTCACTCATTAGCTACATAATACAATAACTACCAAAACAATACATTTCAGTCACTCTCACCTCCCAGCTCTCTAGAAAGGACAGAATGAACCAATTATCAACTTACAGACTCCCTGAATTTCCACAAAGGAAGAGATTAAGTGTCATGTGAACACAGAGTGTTACAAGCTCTTCATTCCCTGCACAATACCTGCACAACACCTGCATTTCCCTAAACAAAACTTGTTTGAACATTGAAAACGTTCAACTCATTAGCATAAATAAAAAAATACTTCATAAACAGAACAGAAAATGAAATGCCAAATCTAGTTATTTCCTCATGCAGCATTCATGCAATCTAATTCAATCACAGAAACAATCCTGTATTTACAGCACAGTCCCCATACTGCACGAGTGCAAACAGAAGTACATTATTTATTTCTTAGACTCCTTATTTTCCTTTTTGTACAAAAGTGCACAGTGTTGTTCTTAAAAATGACAGCGGGTAAGTGGTTTACATTGTATCCCTATGTTAGATTTACTATTTTAAAATGCCAAAACACTATTATGTCTTACCTTAAAAAAAGGAAAGAAAACTCCCAAACAACCCAAACCAAGTGAAAACTAAAAACTAGAGTGTCAACGAGTCCTATTTTATGTGTAGACTGTGGTCTGATCAGGCTGATACGCTGCAGCAGTAAAAATCACAACGGAATGCTGTAGATAAGGGGCTGTTTCGTCATCCACTAACAGCTGTGATTGCACTGTTAAACTGAAAAGAAGGTCTCAATTACCTTTTGAGTTCTTTGAATGCTTTCTGAAAGTCTCAGCATGTTGTCTCATAGGTTTAAGTAGCTGATATTTCTGATGTTATGTCACACCAGGCCTTTAAAAGTAGTCCAGGGGAGTGCTGGTCTACAAAAACTTAATCTGTTTTACAGCAGGTTTGCAAATGCTCAAGAGTGTCAGCAAATAACTGGCCCGAGAACCATCCAGATCTTACAATTAAGCAGTCACAGATTAATTTAGGTTGGGATTTACGAAGGTCACGTAAATCAAGCTTCTGCTCAAAGCAGAGCTAACAGAAGTTAGATCACTTTGTGCATGGCTTGATCACCTTTCAAACCGCTGGCTAAATTAATGTCTTACATTTATTAGATATTTGAGAACATTCATTCATGTTTATGCTGCTTCGGTCAGATTCAGCTAGATTAAGGGACTTCAAACTTACTATTCATGGCATCAACGAAAGCTGTTTTCTCTTTTTGCCTGCAGAATTTAGTGAGTCATAAAGACAGCACTGACAATTATCATCAACAGCTCAGTGATTTACCATATCCGTTTTACTTTATTTACATTTGAATAGTATACTCAGATACATAAACCTATGAAAGTTACCACATTTTTCTTATTTCTAGAAAGGTTTGAGAAATGAAACAAAAACGAACACAGAGATGCATCTCTAAAAATGCTTTTGCTTGAAAACATACATAGTAAATTCTTGGTCTTTAAATGGTTTAATTCAGTTTTCTTTCAACTTCTAAAATACCATTAAAAAGCTGTAATAAACTACAGAGAAATACCTCACAGAATATATTTTTAATTTCTGTATTTATGATTTTAAATGCCCTCAGTTTATTTTCTGCTATACTAAATATATCTCTCATGTATTTATACTAAAGCAGACAGTAAAATCCTACTGCATTTTCAAAAGTACAGTCTGTAAACCATACACCCTTAAGACATGAAAAATATTGCACAGTTCTGTGCTTGAAGAGATCTCTCCTCTCTTATACACCACAGTTAACTTTTAGCAAGAAACACAGGACATATACTGGGCGTATATATCTAAAAAGCATATTATGTGATGCATCAAAAAATACTTGACAAGTGTCCATTAATTCATTTACTATACTGGAACACATGTAAGGTATGTTTTTTTTTTCCGTATATTCTGAAACCAACAAGTTGGCTACTAGCTACAACAGCATGAGGGAGGGCAAAGGTAGTGCTCCTCTAGTTATTATTAAGATGAAGCAAGACAAAAGCATTCTATTGAAATATAGAATTGAGGTGGAAAGGAGGAAGATGGAAATATAAAAGCAAAAAACACAGGCTTTAACAGGTTCTTCAGTTACCATGACTCAAATTAACAGAATTTACAGAAATACAAATTCCTAGTGTAACTGAAAGATCTGTATGGCACGACAAGATTTAAACCTGACTTCTACGCATACTCAAATATGGAAATGAAGAAACATGATATATGAAAAAACCTAACTTCAAGTATATTACAGAATAAAACAACTGAGGACAGTCTTCATGAGTTTGGCTAGAGTAACCTGCATTTGGCTCATGTCCATCATTATTTTAAAGTTAGTTTAGACAAAATAAACAATAAAATTTGAAAACTCATCTTGTTTTTTTCTATTGTACTCTACTCTAAATAATGTCCAGCAGACTTCAGAAGACACTTAATACACACAAAGATCTGGAAACTTCATCTCATAGACTGGAACAGATTGGTAATGAGCATGTCCAGCAGTAATGGTCATCGTTCCTGAGGGGCTAGGTGGAGGACTGCATAAGAAGAACAATCAAGATATAAAACTTTATAAGACTGCTTTCGTGTTTATAAGTTGATATAGGAACAGCTGCGAAAGAAAAATAAACTACCCTTCCCCCCTCACAACCAGTATTTTACTCTATTCCTTAAGTTAACAGGTTAACTGTTCTGCTAACAACTTAATGAAATCATCAAGTTGCTTTTATTTGTCTGGTTTGTTTTTCTGCACTCTGGTCTAAATCCACTTCACTTCTATTACAGAACTACAAAAACATGTTCCATCACTAGCAAATGTTATTCCTACCGCGTGGATAAGCACAACGTTAATAATGTCATGTACTATTTTGGGTGTTCACTTTCCAATTACTTTCTCAATTACTGGAAAACAGCAGCATTTTTTGATACACTGATATACATAGAAATAATAAAAGAATATAAGTATATTATGACATGGTTTCCGGAATGTCTAGAATTTTCAAATTGGTAACAAAAAACCCCAAAGTGACTGTTTGAGATTAAGTCTACTCTTTTTCAGTATACTGGTTTTGGATGTGATAGAGTTAAATTTCTGTGTAGTAGCTGGTATGGTGCTGTATTATGGATCTGTGACCAAAGCAGTGCTGGTAACACTGGGAGCCCAGCTGACTAAAGGGATATTCCGCACCACATGACATCATGCTCAGCAATAACAGCTTTAGGGAAGAAGGGGGATATATTCAGAGCGATGCCGCTTGTCTTCTCAAGTAACTATTATGTATGATGGAGCCCTGCTTTCCTGGAGAAGGCCAAACACCTGCCTGCCCATGGGAAGTGGGGAATTAATTCCTTGGTTTGCTTTGCTTGCATGTGCAGCTTTTGCTTTACGTATATTAAACTATTTTTAAGGCAATGCTTAGGCTTTCTCGCTTTCATCCTTGCAATTCTCTATCCCATCCCACTGAGGTGGACTTAGCCAGTGGCTGCATCAGGCTTAAATGCCTACTGCAGTTGAACAGCAACATTCAGTTAAATCAGTAATTTTCTGCCCACTACATGTGTGTAAGAACTCTATGACATGACCACCTAAAAGTAGACATAACTGCTCCATAACTCATCTTTCATCATATTCTTGCATAAAGCCTTACCGAATGGTGAGTTCCAGTATCTGTGCAAGTCTATCATGAAGCAAGTTTGCCTAGGAAAAAAAAAAAAAAAGAATTATTAACTACTCTGTAAACAGGGCTAAAAGGAAAGTGTCAGGCCACAGTCTGTGTGTTTCACATTGCCATGCAGCGTATCTAGGCAGCACTCCCTATCTTGTTTTCTTTTCTCAGCGCTGCAAGGATTCTGAGCCCTGAAGAGGCTCGTGAGATTGAGTGAGCCTGTCTTAGAGCACAAAGTATTATATAGCAAATTTTGCTGTTGCAGATCAGAGTAACTAATCTGAAACACATGTGGTTATTTCAAATATGTAATGGGGTAAATACTGCTCCAGTTATCCCAGGATGAAACAGGAACAGGCTGTGAATCTAGATTCCAAAGATAGTAAGGAAAACATGAAGATTAAGAGTGTATGAGATTTCCATCCCTTTTCAAATGGTCTGGGAACAATCAAAAGCACAATTTAAATAACCAGAATTTCCCAACATTGATAATAGTGGAGACAATAGCTGAAGACAGGGAGCTGAATTTCTGTGGAAGTAACAGCAGCAGTGACATAATCACCTTTACATCCCCATTAATGCTTATATTAGTATCTCCAGTGCTGTAACATATTTTTCAGAAACTCACTTTGGTTTCACACTGAGCTGCAATCTCTTCAAACGGTGCTTTCTGGAACTTTTCAATCACGAGTCGTCTTTTTTCTTTTTCCTGTTCTTCAATTCCATTGTTATCTTAAAGTAATAAAAAAGACAAATCTTTGTGTGTTGTGTAGAAGGGGCATAAATCCTCAAATGTGCACTACAGAAGCAAGGAAGCACTGTAACTGAAGTGATGCAACCATATGTCACCCATCATTGCTTCTAAAGCAAAATGCAGATACAATTTCAGGAAGCTGGTTTAAGAACCCCTGTTTTGCCCCTTTCTTAATACATGCTTTAATTTTCAACCCAGGCTTCCTTTTGCTTTCTATGCCTGGACTCAAGGCTGCACTTCTCACTGCACTCACGTTCAGCTTCAAGAGAAAAGAAGGGAGCATCCTCCCTCCCAGTACCACGCAGGTGGGCAGAATCTGCTATTAGAATTTGGGAAAAGTGAGTTCAGCTTCCATAGGCTGAGTGAATTTTCCAGCGTCTAATGAATTTAAGTACCTCAGTGATTAAGCAGGTTTGGAAAACTGATTGAATTACTGTTCAGAATGCCAATGTCTAAAGTTTAAAACATCAATGCCTAATCTATATTTTTGACAGGAGTTTTGTGGCCTGGACAACATTAATTAGTAATTACCGACAGCGATATGAAATAAGGAAATTGGGTAATTCTGACTTCTGGTAGCTGGGTCACTTGTCAGAAAAACATTATTTAAAAAAATGGAGAGGTTTTGAAGTTCTCAACGTTTACCTTACAATCTGTTTTCTGAATATGCTGAAGACCTGAAAAATCTTAATACATAAAAAATATTTAAACTGCACTATAAATAATCACTCAATGGAAATGGAAAATCTCAAGTTAGTTCTAGGTTGGCTTACTTAATAGATGACAGGCATTTCCAGATGCTTTTCATTCAGTCACATTAGCCTCAGAAAATTAACTAAAAATATCAAGGTATTGTTGCAGAAATGTAGAACTAAATTTTTTTAAATAAATTTACTAGCTGAAGAGAAAAAAAAAATTATGTTATTCTGCCAATGCCTTTATCTCTAGCAGTTCCACAGTAATCTAAAACTATGCTGCATAAACACGACTATAATAAGTCTTACCAATTGCTTTCTTCAAAGCTTCAAAGGTGATTTCTTCAGTGTTATCAGCCTACACAAATAAAAAAGCATGTCAAACTTCCCACATCAAAAGCTACTAAAAAAACAGGAATGTGATAAATACAGAAGGCCAAGATGGTCACAGAACTCTTCTGCCTTAAAGTCTGTGATAGCTTTATCTGGAGTTTCCATGACAGCTGGCAGATCACCGAATCACATTTTTAAGACACTGTAATTAGTAAGGAAATTTTTATCAAATGAGATCAAAGTGAACTTCCAAAGTCTGGTCAAGATGCTCTGTGGCAACGACACTTTGGAAGAGGACTTGAATTTTGGCCGAACACTCCTTTGAGTTAGGAGGATGTTGCGGTGTTTCTACACTGCTAAGCCTCAATGCTGGTTTTTACACAGCAGTTAAGAATGATAGTAACTGCTCCCCGAGACTCACTGAGCTAGCAGCAACGTGATACTAAAATAAGAGGCAGTAGCGGAGGCTAGAGTAGGAAATGGTTATTCCTTTAAGCTTAACTTCATATTCATTATGGGCTCCAAATAATTTGGTGCTTATGTCACAAAGAGCTCTTTAGCTCTGATGCTTAACAAGCTATGTCTGATGCACTGAGAAAATGTCTTCATTTAGCTGCAGATGTTCTTCATTCAGGAACTGCTTGGGTCTGCAAAATTACCAAAGATGCACGAACATTTGTTTTTCTGAAGAGCTCTAGCTCGTGAATCTTTGTGTTTTCATTCTTTAAAGACCTACAGTTTCTTTATCAGTCAGAATATTTATGGTGAAACCACTGTGTTGTGGTTTTACATGGCAGTGTTCTGGTGGAGGAAACAGGGCTCCAGGGGTGGCTTCTGCAAGAAGCAGCTAGAAGCTTCCCCTAGGCCTGACAGCGCAAACACCAGCTGGCTCAAGGCCAGACCCACCACTGACCACAGGTGAGCCCATAAGCGATGGTCAGAACGCCTCTGGGAATCACTTTTAAGAGGAAAAAAAAATGCAAGTAGTCGCTTTTTGCCACCAGAGAAGGGAGTGAGAAGATGTAAGAAACTGGTCAAGGTCATCAAGGTCAGTGAAGAAGGTGGGGGATGAGGCACTGCGGATTCTGGAGGAGAGATTTCCCTGCAGCCTGTGGAAAAGACCATGGTGGAGTGGGTTGTCCCCCCTGCAGCCCATGGAAGATGACACAGAGCAGAGAACCCACCTGCAGCCCGTGGAGGACCCAGTGCTGGAGCAGGTGGAGACACATGAAAGACACTGTGACCCCCACTGGAGCAAGCTCCTGGTAGGGCCTGCAGCCCAATGGAGAGAGGGGCCCATGGTAGAGCAGGTTTGCTGGGGTGACTTCTGATCTTGTGGGGGACCAGACTGGAGCAGTCTGGGTCTGAAGGTGTGCACCCCATAGAAGTGATCTACATTGGGTGGGGGTCACTGAAGACCAGTGGGAAAGGACACATTGGAGAAGTTAATGGAGAACTGTCTCCCATGGGTGGGACTCCACGCTGGAGCAGGGGAATAATGAGAGGAATGCCCCCCATCCCCGCTAAAAAGGAAAACAACTCTGACCTAAACACCTGTTCCCCATCCCTTGCCATGCCACCCTGGGGGACAGCGTGAGAAGGCAGAGAAATCACGAATAAAGTTGAGTTCATGAAGAATGTAGGGGGTGGGGGAGGTGTTTTAAGATCTCATTGTATTTCTCATTATTCACTCTGGCAGGGGGTTGGAGAGGGGGTTTGAGGGAGTGGGGGGAGGGATGTGTGAGAGAAGTTTCCATCGTGTAGTTTATCCTCTTTATCATAAAACCTTATGCTCCTTTTTTTTTTTCAGTTCAATTCTGCTGACAGTTATGGATTACATTATATTTACTCATCTACCCAGCAAGAGAACCAAATTTAATATCCTCAATTAATTCAGGGAAGCAGTTGAGTCACCATCACTGGAGGTATTTAAAAGACACATAGATGGGGTGCATAGGGACCTGGTTTAGCAGTGGGCTTAGCAGTGCTAGCTTAATGGTTGGACTCAATGAACTTATGGGCCTTTTCCAACCTGAGTAATTCCATGATTCCGTGTACGTTTTTCCAGTGTTCATTATTTATATATCAAGGCCAATTTGCAGTAAACAGAAATACTGTTTTCACTTTGCATTGTAAACAAACATTGTAAAGCAACTGTGTTTCTGAATAATAAAATTCTTGATTTCAAGACACAAGCAGTAATTCATAATCCAAGACCCTGGCCCACCTTCCACTGACAGCCCATCTACAGATGCTATATCCTGTTCAAAAAACATTCATGTATCAACGTTCAACAGAACATTGCCATAATGATTTGAAATCTGAAAAGGAAGCTTGTCTCATTTAATTCTACTTTCAAATGAGAAGTTCAATCATACATGAGATTAAAAAAAGGAGCCTAATGGCAAACACCCCCATTCCTATTAGGAACATTTAATTTCTTCTGAAAACTAATCTGGCTTATTTTTCAAATACTTCTCTCTTCTTTCTCCTAAACCTTTATCTAGTTTATCTAGATAGCAAGATGTAAACACAGAATATCATCTGAGGTATCATCAGCACCACGCAGAAAGGAATAATAATAATGTAAAACAAATAACTCCTATCAGTAAATGTTTAAATGAGGCTTGCTCCTTAACAATAGCTCAATTTTGCATTTTTAGCTAACACTCAGTTTGACTGTGCCCCCACGTTGTGTTCCACACCCCTAGCCGGATTGTGTTGTAAGGTGCTGAAGGAACAATTCATTTGCATGTATAAACACCTCAATTTCAACAGCTGATCCCCATCTCAACCAGCAGAAATCTGGATAATAAAACTCAGCAGAACCTTGAAAAAGATTTAGTAGAAGTGGAATTTTATTTTAGGAAATACTTCAAATGAAGTGTCAGAAGCTGTGGGTAATTTTAATTATAATGCAATCTTCCCAAGGGATAATTAGCATCAGCTCCTGTACCCTACATAAAAAAAACTTTATGTTGCTGCCTTACCCCTCCCATGTCTTTAAGTTAAACTCTTCTGGAGGGGAAAAGTGATACTGTAACACCATATGTAGCCTGCCTAGTCTTAACCTGCCCTTCTCAAAGACAGCAGGTCTGACGGATACTAGTTTGGTATCTGTCAGCCCCACACTGATGAAGAAGAGCCTCAGACACTTCAGATGATGGAAGGACACAGATACAGGATTTTTATTTGATGCCCCAAAATGCCAAGAAAATATTTCAGGATACTGAATCATAATACCTTCTTATACAGCAAGACCATTATCAGTGTCTTTGACAACACTTTTCTACAAATATAGATGTTAAAAAAAAAAAAAATCAAAGTCCAAAAGCATTGAACATTTCTATGACTATCAGACATTAACCTTTCTGGGAAAAATTAATCTGTATTCCCTCCTCACCCCCTGCCCCAAAGATGTTGCTTTAAAACACAGTGTGATTTTCATACCTTATCCTCCATGTTGTTGCCAGGCAGAATATCCACCTGAATAGATACTGTGTCCACAATGCTCTTCCTTCTGGAGAGTCTGTCCTCATCTAAATAAAAACAACTTAGCTCACTTTCTGCATAACACTTGAAACATGAGCAATCAAATTCTACACATCCAATGCAGATTTTTTTCTCTGCACCTAGTTAATACAAGATCATCTGGTTTATCATTTGGATTGTTGTGAAAAATGATCAGTTACTGCTCTAAATGAGAAGAAAAATAACCTTTTTACTGTTCCTTCCCCCTCAATCCCAGAGCTTGCCAATTTTCCCTTGAAAGACTAGAATTTTTTAAAAGGAGATGAGATCTTTTTCAAATGCATAATAAATAACATAGCACATCAAGATATATTGCTGCAGAATAATTTACAAAAGCCTGAACTAATTTTAATGGTTGTGAAACTGAAATATGTAGGACTTAATTTGAAGGTATTCTGAAACAGAAAAGGCCTCCTTGGAAGATGACTCACTGACAGAGGAAATAAAGATTTCTGAATGAAAATGAACAACAATCCTTCCTTAGTTGTTTTGCTACAAGTACCATATTCAGTGAGCCTAAAAAACTACTTGGTGAAAAAAATCCTCTCCATTTTTAACTTCCTACAAATATTTTAGCAAGTCCAGCTGGCCTGAAAACTTGTCAGAATAAGACCAACTGTGCTGATACTAGAGTCTGCATAAGCAGATTATAGCTTATGATCAAATGATCCATCAGCTGATGGAATTTCATTTTGTCATTGCATTTCTGAGACAGTACACCAATAATCTTCTCATTTTTGAAATTTAATATATTATCATAAGATTTATACAAATTATACAAACCCTGGTAGAAATGCATTTGCAGACACGTCACGAGGATCCTCTGACAAATGGAGACTTCAGTGGCCTGACACTTATCTCTCTTAGAAAACCTTTAATTGCCATATCACATATTAGATTTTAGTCAAGGTCAAGCCATTTGGACCTGGCCATTAATATTTGATGACTTGCATTACATGTAGAAAGGCCTACGGGCATTTGATACTAAGATAAGGAGAATGACTCTCAAACTTCCTCCCCCCCAGGTAATTTATGCTGGTTCTTCCGCAACCTTTGTTTAAGCCACTTCTAGCAAAGTGCTTTTGCAGTGCAAATATTGAGCAGGAACAAACAGAATTCATTCCAGCAGAGCTGAACACACTCGGCTTTTAAAAAGCAAGAAATAACTTTCAGAAGTCATATAAAAGAAAGGCCATTTTAAGATCAAGAGACAGCAAAAAACACCTGATATCTAGCTATATCTGCCAGCTTTTCTCAGAGTCCCTGATCATGTGAAGTGGCATTTGGAAGGATTTACTTAATTTTTAATCCCTGACAGCTCGCTGGTACAAGACCAATACGTAGAGTCTGAGGAAAGCACTTCAGCCCTCAAGTGCAACACAAGACAAAACTACATCTTTGCTGCCATCTTGCTGCTCTCTCTATAATTGATATGCTAACACCAGAAGATACATTCTTGGGACTATTTTAGATAGTTCATTTTTGTAATGGATGCCTCACTACACTGGCCTAAAAAAAAAGGCCCATTAATCTCTAATTTCAACATATTAAGTGGGTGAAAAACTATGAAAACTCTTTTTTTTCTTATGTAATATACAGGTCATCTCCGCTTGCACAAAGGAGCCTAGAAGCATGAGAGCAGTGATGGAGCCCCAACACTTGCTGCCCCAGTCCCTGCCAGGACTGTCCCAGGAGTCTTGGTCCCACGGTTGTGGAGATGCACCCACCCCATGGGAGCAGCTCTCCGGGTCTCCTCACTGACTGAGGCGGGATCAGTGACCGGGGTATGGGACACATTGTAGGATGCAGGGGAATAACACCTCAGGATTACACAAGGCTTGATATGGGATGTGTAAGGGAGGAATCAAGGGTGGGGAAAAATGGAATGAGATGGTTTGAGAAGGAGCAAGAGAGGAAAACAGAGGGATAAGGGGATAAAGGCATCAGTTCCGAGCAACCTGGTGGCTGATCAGTATGCACATCTGGCCATGTCCTCAGCCTCACCAGTACAGCCTGTCATGTCCTCTCATTAAATCCCATTTCTCTTTTCCTGGGTGAGGGACTCTTATTTATGCAGATGTGTGCACAGGGGGCTAAGCGCAGCAACCGGAGTCAGACCAGGGGTCAAAGGGCCTGTATGTTTGGTGCAGGCAAAGGTGCACAGCGACAGTGTGTGATCATGAGGGAATATCAAGCTGGACCAGCAGGTAAGGCAAGTGCCTGGAGCTGGGGGTGTGCATGTGTGTCTCAGGGAGAGGGACCAGGAGGCCCAGGCCAACTGTCAGAAAGACCATGGATCCTGGGGGGATTGACTGAGACCCATGCGTGCACATACATGTGCATTACTGTGCACAAAGGGGATCTCTACCATCTGGATGGGGGCTGTGGGCCTTTGGGACTCACAATGATTGGGGAGCCTGGGAAGTGGGAGGCAGCTGGTAGGTAAACACTGTCTAAGCTCAGCTACTGGTGGGATGTACACAGAACATATGCACAAGTACCTGTCCCACCAACATCGCACTAAAGCTCCCATATGTCCCACTAAAGGTTGGATGAGGCACTTAGGGACATGGTTTAGTGAGTAACATGGGTGGTAGGGGGACAGTTGGACTAGATGATCTTGGAGATCTTTTCCAACCTTAGTGATTCTATGACCTTGGTTGCAAACAGCCCAAGTATGACAGATCACTGTTCTGAATAGCTGCAAGCTTCTTCCAACTTTATACCAAGTTGTTGTAAATTCACTCAGAGGGGTAATTAGTACTATTACAAAAATGCTACCTACAGCCTTACTACCTGCTCGGGAAAAGAAGGTAGGAAGATACCATATTGCAGAATTCCCCATGAAGAGTAAATAAAAGGCAAACCTTGGAGCAGCTAGCATTGCTACAGGTATATTGAGGAGATAAACCAAACAAAGCAGAAGGAAACACTAAGTATAAACACAATTTCTGGCCTAAAGTTTAAGCGCCTTCTAAAAGCGTTTGGGGTTTTTTTGACTGTGCGCATCCTATACACACACCACAGCTAGCAGGAGAACAGGCTGACCTACAACTCAGTTTACCTTTTGACTTGTGTCTGCATTTATGATGTTTTTTGCCTGATGGAAATAGAGTTAAATTTAAAAAAAGGTATAGACAAAAAATGATTAAATGTATGTTTAAATTATTAACATCCCTCCTACCCCAGACATTTAATAGAACAATATGAATGACTTTCCTACAGATAAGTATCAAAAACTGAAACAGAGAAAGGGTGATGATTTTATGTCTGTAAGTCACTGTTAACCACTGCATCATTAATATTCAGAAATACTAAAAATAATTAGGATAAAATCTTTACTGGCTTACTGGTTTCAACCGTAACTTTCACCAGAGTATTAAAAAATGGATCTCATTAAAACTGATATTCTTTGAGACACTGTATTCTAGCTTTATAATCAAATAGTAGAAATTAAACATTTAAATCAAAATGAAAAGTTTTAAATTCTACAATAATCACTTTGGTTCTGATATAGTTAATTGAAAGCCTTGGAAGCTCAGTATCTCCCAAGATCAGAGATTAATGATCCTAGACACTTATAACAACAGACATGAAGCCAGTTTTGGTTACTGCTCTTTGCAAGACTAACACATGCCCCAACCCACTCAACTGCTTTACATACTCTATGATGTAGCATTAAATATGGCGGTTTCTCATCACCTGAAGAGGCAGTTAATCACATATTAGAGCTAAAATTGCTTAACCTTGTCAGAACATAGCTATCTTCCTGTGTAGGAATGCATTTCTATGGAAGTACCCAAGAAAACCCTAGCAAGGTCATTTGGGTATAAATACAACTCATTTTTTACAAGAGGCTTAGCATAAATTTCCAAGCAGCCTATCTTTCTCATTCCATTCTCATTCACTCACTCTAAGACAGTAAATACTGTAAAAGTAACATTTCTTCACTTGCTACCACCTTCTGCCACCACTGAAGTATAATGTTAAGTGGGTTTTTGGATGCCAGAACAAATAACCTGACAGTTACAGCAGCAATTTAATTTTCAGAAGACCACAGCCAGCAACAGAAAACACAGATGCTGCTTGAGTGCCTCAGAATAAAATCACTAGTTTGCCTGACAGCACATGGGACAGAACCATATCTGCTGCTATGGAGAACTCATCCCCTCCCATAGCAGTTATCCAAAGAAGTTTATTCAAGAGTAGCAGAAATGTCTCCGAATTGTATTGCAAGCACAACAAATCTGGCATTCACTGTCTATATGTACAATGTTTCTTCTGATGTGAGAGCTACAAAACATAGGAATCATTATTTTCCTGCTAGGAGCTTTTATTTCTCAGAAAGGTCATGCTTCAGACTGGGATGTCCCATAGTTTATTACAATAATAACCAGTTACATACAGCCACAAAACACACACCACTAGTAAAACAGATGCACACAAACTTTTCCTTTTTCCCCAATAAGTTGCTCAACTGGCTGTTGAGCAGAAAACACACAGCATCACACACTAAGCTAGTCATTCATGCATTCTATGTAGCACAAACGCTCACAAACCTTCCTCAGACATACTTCATTTTGATTGCATTACCTGACACTAAGCTAGAACATGTATCTAAAGGACTAAAAAAAGTAACATTCTTGACTCAATTAACATATGCTCACTGAGAATTTGACTAAAGCAAATAACTCAAGTCACCATAAGGGCAGATGGGCTAAGTTCCATCCAGTGTTTGCATAAAAAGGATAAAGCATGCTGACTTGTGTAATCCTTCCTCACCTGCTAATTCAAATTCAGAGAGAAAAACATTAATAATCACCACTACTGATCTTAGGCATTCTCTCAAAATCAAAGACTTCATTAAAAAGAGTTGAACCGAGTTCAAGAACTTTCTGGCTCCCCTCCTGAATTTCAAGAAAAAAAATATAACTTAAAAGGACATGAAATTGAAACTTCTTTGGCAATAATATAATAGCTAATGAGAAAAAAAAATCTTGAGAAAACAACATTAAACTATGATTACGTTTTATTGCTAAGTAGTCACATTTCACGGGCCCAAAACACATCAAAAAAGCATTCTTAATAACTGGTACTTAGCAGTTTTGCCACTAATCGCCACTTACCTGTTACCTGGGGTACGTATGGAACCGACAATCTTTCCACGCTGTATCCACTGCCTCCTAATGATTCTGCAATCTTGTTTGTCAGGAAAAATAAGTTTTTTTCATGTTTCTCCAAGGATTTTGGAAGACTGTCAAAAATATACATTTGAAGTTATTATCTACCAACAGAGACTTGTTCATTAAGTAAAACATATTTTTCAATGCCTGCAAACAACCAAAAAGGGTCAATGGTAACGATCTGATGGAAATAAAACCTGCTCAGTATCTTAACAATTAATATACACCCCAAAATGAGTCCATTGAATCTCTCTGCAATATTTTTAGCTACCTTAACCAAGAAGTATTACCTGAAATATGCTCCTTGCCTATTCATCTACATCTTGAGAGAACACGGTGTCTGTTAAATAGGAAAAACTGCAGAGTAGCACTATTTGCCATTTGCCAGCAATGTGCCCTTGTGGGTAAGGGTCTCCTGGGCTGCCTTAGAAGAAGCACTGCCAGCAGGTTGAGGAGGGTGATCTTAACCCTCCACTCAGCACTGGTAAAGCCACACCCAGAGTACTGTGTCAAGTGCTGGGCTCCCTAGGACAGGAGAGACATGGACACGCTGTAGAGAGGCCAACAAAGGACCATTAAGGAACTGAAGCATCTCTCCAATGAAGACAGAGAGCTGGGACAGTTCAACATGGAGACAAGAAAGTGAATCTTATCACTGCTGTGTACAGCTACCTTAAGGGAGGGAGACGGTAAAGATAATCATAGAATATGTAAGGTTGGAAGGGACCTTTAGCAGTCATGTAGTCCAACCCCCCTGAAGTGAGCAGGGACACCTTCACTAGATCAGGTAGCTCAGAGCCCCATCAAGCCTGACCTTGAGAGTCTCCAGGGATAGGGCCCCCACTACCTCCTGGGCAACCTGTTCCAGTGATCCACCACCCTCATACTGAAGAGTTTTTTTTCTAATATCCAACTTAAATCTCCCCTTTCCAAGTTTAAAACCATTACCCCTCATCCTACTGCTACATGCCCTCATGAACAGTTCTTCCCCAGCTAGTAACAGAGGTTGGTTCTCTTTCATGGTGCCCAGCAACAGGACCAGAGGCAATGGGCACAAACTGAAACATGGGAGGTTCCCTCTGAACACTTGAAAACACTTTTTTACTGTGTGGGTGAACGAGCACTGGCACAGGTTACCCAGAAAGACTGTGGAGTCTCCAAACTTTGAGATATTCCACAGCCATCTTCTAGATGTGGTCCTGGACAGCCTGCTCTAGGTCACCCAGCTTGAGCTGGGAAGTTGGACCAGATAATCTCCAGATGCCCCTTCCAACCTCAACCATTCTGTGATTGAGCAAAATGCACTTTGCTGTGTTAGCACTTACACCAAATATCATACTGTGCAGATGTGCTTCTGACTACAGTAAGAAAAGTCAGGAAACCTGGGATTTTTTTCATATATGCATATGTGCTTTTAATGTTTAGTTTTCTTCTGCCTATCCTGTAGCCTATTAAACCTCTAAATTATTTTTCACATATGCAACATATTTCCATCACGTGTGATTTTTAATAGTAAGACAGGTACACTCCACTGTTCACAACCTGTATCTACTTACTTGCTTTTGTCTTTGAAAATAGTTTCTGGTAGAAAGTAAGATGCTTCCAGACTTCTAGTTTCAATAACCTGAAAAAACCCAAGGCAAACAGTACAAATGAAGTAGTTCCACAGTTATTTTCTCCAATGACTAAATTGCTTTAAAGAGGTCCTACTCCAGCAATTACCGATCCTTCACTAACATCTACCTCTGCACAACTGAGGCCTTCAGAATTTCCTGTCACGGGAGAAAGAGATTGTGGCACTCACGTTTCAGACTAAAGATCTCATTCTCAAGATCTTGAGAGAAAAATATTCTGTGAGTAACTTTACAAGTCAGCAAGTGAGTTGACTTTACAAGTCAACAAGTCTCATCAGAGATCAAAGAGCAGTGTTGGTGGACACAAATACAGGAGATCAACGCCACAAACAATTACTTAACAGAAGTTCTTTAACCATTTTATGGTAGAATGCATGCTGTTCTAAAGGGCTTAAATTACTTAATTCTGTGTTACCTTGCTGACATGCTGACAAAAAGCAGGAACTGCAATCATCTGACTCAGAAAGTTGAGATATGCTGCAACCAATGCCATGACACCACAACGATTAAACATTGGCAGATTATCCTCATTGATGATGGCAACATCCTGAAATATAAGGGACAGCATTACACTCTCCAAGGTTAACAGGCTGTTATGAGTATATGGAAATCAAAATTATTAGTAACAACACTAGCTGACATATGACAACTATCTGGTACTACTTAGCATTCAATACAACTTATCCTAAAATCCTAGTACTTCAGCTCACTCCTGAATTAGGATCTGAAGTTAGCTTGAAGGTTTCAACACCCATGAAGAGAAATAAGTCTATTAAATTTAAATTTCTGTTTCTCAGAAAACATGTACAGGTTAATGACTGTCTATCTCTTGTCCTTTTCACCTGCTAATCACAATTTATTTTCAGAAAAGCTAGAAACAGTAGTTTAATAATAAAAGCACTCTTAGAAGTCACATATAAGAACCGTAAAGGGAAATATTTAATGCTTACTAGCATTTCCATGTTTATTTAGATTGTATTATTTCTCTTCTAGTAATACACATAATGGTATTTTCATCAAGTAAAGATTTGGTTCAGGGACAGTTTGGTGTTTTTTTTTAAAAAAAAAAAAGATGCACTCTGTATTTCAGAGGTTTCATAATGCAGGTGCAAATCAGGAAATAAGGTTAGTGACAGAATGAACTAGGAACACAGGAACAGAATTGAATCAAACTTCCATGGCGCATGCTAGCACTAATTTTTTGAATGCTTGAATTTCAACACAGATAAACTAAGTTACACAGTTTCCAATGAGGACTGTATGCAAGTATAAAATAATGTTTCAACCTGTAAAGGAGATATTACAGAATAAAGCTGGTCAACACACTGATAGACTTTTGCTCTAAGGTAAGACTAGATAGCCTGCTTTAACAATTATTTCCCACCAATTAATTAACCATCAGCCTTCTTCCAAAATGAGGACAGTCCATCTGTTTTGTGCAGAACACTGACACAAGATCACAGGCTGTAAGAATACCTTGTGAATCTGCTAATCAGTGACTGTAAGGAATGTTTAGACAAATTTCCACCTCTGCTATATTTCCTGAAGAAAACATGATGTAGAAGTTTGAAACAAATCTGATTAGTTGAAGCTTCCTTCTGGTAAATGTTATGTATAAAGTGCACTTCTTTAATGGACTGATCAAATTCAGACTGAATGATGTGATTTCCAATTTGAAGATAAATAAGCAAACAATTCCATCTCCAATTACAAATATAACTTGTGGACCACTGAACCCAACACTGATTCAGACTCATACCTGCAAAGCAATAGCTAATCGAATGAGGTCAATAACCACTTCTTCATTGGCTAGTTCAATTGTGGTAAGAGCTAGAGATGTAAACAGCAATTCAAAGTTTTTTTGGACATTGTCTTCTTCTTTACAGCCTAAGTAGATGTGTCTGTACAACTGCTGACCATGCTATGAAAGACAAATAAAGAGAAAAATCAGTATGAAAATCTCATAGTATCTTAGGTTAGAAAGGACATTTTAATAACCTCCAGTCCAGCTCCCTCCTCAAAGCAGGGTCAACTTCAATTTTAGATAGAGAATTAAAAAAAATTAAAAATTATTAGATACATTTATACACATGCATACACAGAAAGAAGGACATGATTAAGCAGGACCACCACCAGTTTACTGCTGCTACAGTAGCTTCTTTATGAATACAGCACTGTGCTATTTGACATAGAAACATGCAGATAGGGAAGATGATAGAGAATCACACACGAATACTGCACAGTCTATCAGACACTGGCATGCACTTCCTATTGAAATATTCAGAAAAAAAATTGTCCATTTATGAAACTGAGAAAATACAAAGTAGATCTTCAAACATTCTCAAGAACGTTCAAGCAACAGAGGAGCTTAAAGCTTATCCTTGTGAAGGCATCAAATTTCTTCATTAAGCAAGTATCCTTTAACAGCAAACTGAGAAAAAATTCTTCTAGAGGATGTTTCAGGTGAGTAAAGCTCCTTTATCACCAGGGAGGCTCCAGCTCTAGTGAAGAATGTGTGTTATCTAATGAAAGACCCTCAAATTCAAAAGTGACTTTCCTCATAACTCTGTGTTTAACAAAATATTAGTAAAGAAATTATTATTTCAACACACACACACACAAACCCCATAGAAAAGCAGGTTAAGAAGCAGGGTTTGTAATATACAACTCTTACTCTGTCAAGGATACAGGTCTCTATCAGTCCACAGAATTAATTTGCAAGATCTAAGGACTGCTTTACCTCTGGAATTAGTAGAATCATAGAATGCATTAGATCAGAAGGGACGTTTAAAGGTCATCTAGTCCAACCACCCTGCGGTAATCATGGACATCTTCACTAGATCAGGTAGCTCAGAGCCCCATCAAGCCTGACCTTGAGAGTCTCCAGGGATAGGGCCCCACTACCTCCTGGGCAACCTGTTCCAGTGATCCACCACACTCATAGCAAAGAATTCTTTCCTAACATCCAACCTAAATCTCCCTTTTTTGACTTGAATGCTACATGCTCTTGCAAACAGTTCTTCCCCAGCTTTCTTATAGGCACCTTTCAGGTACTGGAAGGCTGCTATAAGATTCCCCCAGAGCCTTCTCTTCTCCAGGCTGAACAATCCCAACTCTCTCAGCCTGTCTTCATAGGACAGGTGCTCCAGCCCTCTGATGATATCTGTGGTCCTCCTCTAGACTAGTTTTGACAATTAAAGTTTTCATCTAGCAATCTCAGTAAATACAAATTAACCAATTTGTTTTAAATCAGAGACACTGACTTGATGAATTAAAATTTAATCCCCTCTTACATTAATTCTGTCACATTAGTATATATTACTAATAATTACCAATGTTGAGAGTATTCTTTATATTTGTATTATTCCAGTATTAATCAAAACAGGTATAAATATACCACATGGAATATTAAACTATACTAATTTAGTAAGAACATTTATCTTGAAATGCTACTTGAAATCCACATAACTGTATTTTGCATATTATAATATATGCAGCATTTTTGCCTCTGGACAAGCTAAACTGCAGTTCTTCTGATTTTTATAATTAGAATATCAAATTAAGTCAGCACTCTGAAGACACACATTTTTTATTGCACAGCTAATAGGAAACAAAAACCAGGGTGAGATAGCTGTGAGAACTGAATATATTTTCTCAGGCAGCTAACAGTGATAAATGTTCTAAAGCCTGCTTGAGCTGATTTCAGTAGTTTTTTTGTTTACAAACATACCTACACAGATAAAATATAGTCTGGAATGACAAAGCACATGATTAACTATATGTGCTTTCCCCCACGATTAAAATGTTTATTGTAAAGAAGCAATTTCACTCCACGTAAGTATCACCTTAAAAAATTAATCTGTTTTTCTTCAGAACCAAACTTTAGAAGTCCTATAAAAACAATCTTGAAAGGAGGTGCATTTTTCAGAATCATGGCTTAGATATAAACTGTTCTCATTTCATGCATGAGAGGATTTTCACTGAAAACAGAAGTAAAAATTTATTCCAAGGAACCACCTCTCAAGTATCAAGAGTACCTCAACCCCGAAATCACTGTAATTTCAATTAAAAATCACTCAATACTGATCACTGCAACTTGTTGCAATGGCACGGTTGTAGAAAAGCAAAGCAATTGGTTCAGCTACATTATCTTTTTACACAGAAAATGTAACTTTCATCTATTACCTTTTTCATGAAGCTCACATCTTGCCTTGAAATCTTGTCTCGTTTTATCTTTAGATCAGAAACATCTGGTATTATTCTACAAAGGAAACAAAAATGTCATTTTAGCAAAATGAAGTTGAAGAGAAAGAAGATGTGAAATATATGAACTATTCAAACAAAGATTGAAGCAATTTCCATTTTAATTATACCCATGTTTAACAATGACATTCAAATTTCAGTTGAAGAGGGAGCACCATAAACAGAATTATGACAGCCACAATTGTTCTCTACATACAATACCATGCTCTGTTTTCCACAGTGAAGCTAGCAGATATTTGGAATGGTCATTTCAGGTATCATGCACCGAGGCTTACTTGCAAAACTCTTGCCATCAATAAATGACACTGAGCAAAATGGTGCCTTAACATTTCATATTAGGAAAAATATTTTTAAATTGACAGTACTCATCATTCAAATATTAAACTAGAATTTAAAGTAGGCCAAAGCAAACAAAAATAATTACCGTATCCCTCTGAGCTTTGCTCTGTTGTCATGCCGATCAATGAGATTATGGAGTATTTCCAAGACCAGCTGCCTTAGCTCAGAGTCTTCCATGAGAGAAGGAGACAATAAAGGATCCAGAAAAGGGGGAGGAAGTGCGTTAGTTATCGTTGTTGCTTTGTATCCTGAAGTCACCTGTTAAATGTTGGAAGTAAAAATTAATTTGTGCCATCGTTGCATTGTAAGAGTTACTTGCAGCTGTCCTTCACTTTTTAGTGGGCTTGCTTTGGCATCTGAAAGGCTGATTCAAATGGAAATATTGTATTAGTTTTGAAAATGAACTGCATTATGAACTTGGAAGGACTCTAATTTACACATTCTAATTATTCTCTTATCTGTTTTAAAATTGTATGTCTCTGGATCCTTCCTCTATCAACAACCCTCCCACTCGCCCCCCCCAAAAATAATCACAGTATCATTATTAAATTTTCTTGAAAAATGGTCTATGAAAAGTTGCAGGGCATAAAATGAAGATGGCAGTAATTCCAGTAGAGATTTTCTTTCCCATTCCAGGCTCTCAGCTGCTTACACAAGGTACTGAGCGTGCTCATGTGAAGAAAAAAAGAGAAATCAAGGCCTGTGTGTACAAGCTGAAACATTTATGGATATTATTTTATTAAAAACAACCCTTGGAGCAAGCATCACTTTCTTAGATATCTGGTACCGCGCTGGTATTTTTTCTCTTTTTAAATTAATGCTACCAAAGCCATGCCTTATTACACTATTTTTATTTAACTTCTACCTGACAATTTAAATATTAACTAGCTGGACATTTATAGCAGTCAGAACTATTTAAAATTTAATGTCCCTTAAAATGGACGTTACCAGAATATTACAATCTTAAAACCAAAACAGTATTCAGAAACTGGGAAGCATAAGTGGGGTGAAATAAAATTATCTGAGACTTCTTTATAATAAACAATCATATCTTTAGCCAAGACTTTGCACAATAATTATATTTTCATTATGCATATTACATACTATTAGAGCTTTTACATGTGAAATGTGTTCTACTAGTTTTGGCTGAGATAGGTTTTTTCCCCATGGTAGCCAGTATGGGGCTGTATTCTGATTTGTGCTGGAAACAGAGCTAATAACACAGCGATGTTTTTGTCCCTGCTGAGCAGTGCTTACACAGAGCCAAGGCCTCTTCTGCTCTTCACCCCACCAGCAGGAACGCTGGGGGTGCACAAGGAGTTAGGAGGGGACACAGCCAGGACAGACGACCAAAGGGATATTCCATGACACATGATGTCATGTTCGGCATATAAAGCTGGTGGGGAAGTTTGCCTGGTTTGCCATTGCTCCAGAACTGGCTGGGCTTAAAGTCTGCCGGTGGTGAGAAAACCCTACAGAAAACCCAATTGCATTTAGTTTTGTAAGGTTCTTTTTAATCACTTGGGGTTTTTTATTTTGTTTTTCTGTTTCCTCTTTTTACTTACTCAATTGTCTTCATACCAACCTACTTTTCTCATTTGTACCCTTCTGATTCTTTCCCTGATCCCACTGGAGAAGACTGAACAAGTGACTGGGCAGTGCTTTACTGCCTGCTGGGGTTAAACCCCACACGTGAGCAAGCACTACTCCTATGGCATAACTGAACAGGTTGAAAGGACGCTGGTTGGCAGAGCAGTGTGAGGGCACAGAGAGGAATCTAATCAAGTATTTTGAAAACAGAAAATTGCTAATATTGCACATAGTAAGGCATACTTTTAATGTAGTGCTGATTTTAACTGCCTATGGAAAATTAAGCTGCCTGCCTGTGTGAATGCATGACAACAGACTATTTTAGGAATTAGTATTCTTTTGTAAAGGACACACAATATACAATGCTCAGTTCAGTACACAGGATAACAGGCAAGCTTCACCAGTTTCTAGTTCTTTCTGTGTGCAGACTGCATCTTATATACCACAATAAAACCTTTACTCTGAACACAAATTCCTTCCTACATTTTTTCCCCAATATTTATCAATATTCATTAAGGATCAAAATACTTTCACAACTCTGTCCCATGGTAGGATTTTACTTCCATATTCTAAAAGAGGAACCAAAATGATACTCAGTTTCAAAAATGCTCAATTCCTTCCACACAACATGAATCCCTTAAAGCATACATACAGGTTGTGAAGTACCCAAAATCATCAGAACATTTCTTACTGATTTCAATACAAATGTTTTTAACTGCTCAGATGAATATTGTCAGTAACAGTTCAGGCATAGCTGATTCTATCTTTAATTATGACAATTTACAAAAAGACCCCCTGAGGTCCTTTCTAATGTGTTTTCTATCCTTAAATTGCAACTGTGAATGCTCAACTCTTCTGCAAGCCAGAATCTAGGATTTCACGTTCTGACAAGCAAAGAACGGTTTAACTGATTTCCTAACACCACACACAAATTTCATGTCAAAGCACAGATAGAAACTCATTTTCCATGAAAGCATCCAACTGCTTTAGTCACGAAATCATTCTTTATGCTACTTTCCCTACTTCAGCCACTAAACAGTTTGCAGCTTCTGCAAGAAAATAGGCCAGGATTCTAAAGGCAAGAGCCTCCTTTTCTATCCACTTCTGATTCTTACCATCATGATATATTTCAAGAAATACTCTTTGAAGGTTTATAGCTGAAAAATGCATTCATGATAAAACAGTTAATTACACCTTACAAGGAAGGGAAAACTAGGAAGGAAAGCGCAGTGGTGCTAGAAGCTCTAAGGGCTTGGAGATAGGCATCCATTCCTAGTTTTAAAAATACTGGCCATTCTATTAATGACAGATTTTCTGGTGTCAGGGAGAAAAATCATTTCAGTTTCATGTTGCTAGCATTGCTGGCAAAACTAGTCAACTCAACCTACTCTATGATGTTCTTTTGGATCTATGTATCCAATTATAACTGATATTCACTAAAGTTTTCTAAGAGATGGAGAAATATTTCTTGAGCTGCTTGCAATCTAAGTTGGGAAAACGCTGCCACAATTTTCTGCAGTACAATTACAGACCTATGTAATATAAAGGTAGGAGTCATTTCATAATGTAGAGCTGTAATACAGTATGTACATATATAAAGGTATACACAAAGGAAAAACACTGTGTGCTTATAATATACACTGAATGAAGAGGGCTTACCATAAGTAAAGATCTCAATAACATGATTTGAATCCTCCTAGTTCCCAAATCTCTACAATTAGAAAAAAAAGTTCGAAATTAGTTTCTTTACATATCTTCAAAATATTATAGAAGCATAGAATGGTTTGGGTTGGAAAGGATCTCAGAGATCATACAGTTTCAATGCCCCTGCCATGGGCAGGGACACACTACACTAGACCAGGTTGCCCAAAGCCTTGAACACTGCCAGGGAGGGGGCAGCCAAAGGTCCTCTGGGAAACCTGTTCCAGTGCCTCACCATCCTCACAGCCAAGAATTTTCTCCTAGTCTCTAATCTAAATCTACACTCTTTTAGTTTAAACTCATTACCTTTTGTCCTATCACTCCGTACCCTTGTAAACAGTCCCTCTCCATCTTTCCTGTAGGCACCTTCAGGTACCAGAAGGCTGCTCTAATGTCTTCTCGGAGCCTTTTCTTCTCCAGGCTGAACCAGTCCAACTCTCAGCCTGTCTTCACAGGAGAGGTGCTCCGGCCCTCTGATCATTTCTGTGGCCCTCCTTTGGACTTGCTCCAAAAGCTCCATGTCCTTCTTATGTAGGGGGCCCAGAGATAGAGGCAGCATAATTCTACTCCAGACATCATTCTAACAACTTGACTTTTGACAAGTGAATACAGCACTCAGAGGGATGCAGGATGACCACAAATAAAGGGCAAATATCTCCAAGTAATGTGCAATAACTAAATGTTTTGAAAGGGACATTTATAGGAAGGCTTAAAACCCACAACACATAGAATTGAAAAAACAGTAATTGTGAAGACATACGTGAATCAGATCTAAATATTCATGTGTCACTCAGATATCTCTTTGTATCTGAAATATTCCACCACTACGTTCTTGACTTAATTTTCTCAAGCATATAATTGAGTCTTTTAAGAAACCAGCACACTTTTTGTTTAAGTCATACCTCAAAACTTTGAGACTGATCTAACATTATCTGCAAAATTAGCATGAAAAACTGAAAGAACCCTCCATTTTCAGATCACAGGAAGGTAAACAGAACACCACTTAATCTGTTCTTCATCTGTTTTCGTTTTCCATCTGCTGGTATTAAAGAAATTAAATTCCTACTGATACACAGTCACATATGCACCGTTCTTGCAAGCCCTTATATGATAAAAGTGCACTTGGAATAAATTGCTCCATTCAAGGAGACCCTGTCAAGAAAGTAAAAGAAAGACAAACCCTTTTGTCCAGCAAAGAGCATTAGGAAAGAACAAGCCTCTTCACAGGAGTTGGGCCCTATGTAACAGTAGAAACTTTCACATTCATGGGCTATAATCCGGCTATATCCAGCTGGCAGTAGGACTCAAGTCTTGTGCAGCAGAGACCAAATTTTCAGGTAAGTATCCAGCAGTTAGAATATCTGCTCTATTAACAATGACATGCACACCATACTAACATACTACTCAGTCCCATGTTTTCAAAGAATCCCACAAAGTAAACCCCTTCTCACAGCAGCTGGCAATCCAAGTACAGCATTCTAAAAGGATCCATGTTTTAAATAACTTCTTAAAGAGCTGTAACTGCCTGGTACAGACAGATTTCTACCTCACAGGGAATATCTTCCCATACTGCAGGGACAAAATGCTATATGAAAAGCTACCAAAAAGCCAGGAGAGCAACAGTTGACTTCTACTTGAGCTTGCAGGTGATCAGACATGCGTGGTACAAAGTATCCATGCATACCTAGAACGAACAGCTGCAATCTCTTCAGTGACTTTTCCCCATACTGAGGAAAAGCAGTCTTTAAACAGTCATGTTACAGGGAAAAAGTATTACTTCAGCGTATGGCAGCTTTTTAATTATGGGTTTATTACAGGAGTCTGCCCACCTATAGCTTTTTCCTGTTTCTAAACAGGGAAAAAGTAAACTAAAACACATTAACTGGAATTTCTGCAGTTCATTTCTTACTCTAAAGGCAGTTTGCACAGAATGAAGAAAAAACTTTGTAAATTATGCAGCTATTTGAAAAAATGTAGTCATAGTTCAGTTTCCCTCATTTGCAAAATACATATAAGCAGTTCTGGAATTAACTACCATTAAGTAGATAATTACAGAAAGATTTATACGGATCTGGAGAGAAGAAATATTTTAGAGCAAAGTAAATTGCATTTCAATCAGATATTTTCTATCAGTAATTTGTTTGGAGATTCATTTCACATACTGACACCATGCTTGCCTCGATTCTGCATGACATTTAATACTAATGAGTGAGAATCTGCATTTTACTTAATTTTTCCCACTTTTCAGTTTATCAGGATTCTAAAATCTAAATCTTTAATTAGAAATTTTAAAAAATGTAGTATGTACAAACCCAAGGTGAGTGGTATCCAGCGACTGTGAAGTTGTCCCAAAAACAGGTACTTTCCCCATAATGAACATCATAATCTCTGATCTCTGGTAATCTGGGAGGTTGCTTCCAAAAAATCCTATACAAAAATGGAAGGAAGCCACAGAAGGAAATAGATACAGGACCCTTCTCTTTATAAGAAAAGCCTCATAAACATAAGGAATACATTTACAAGGTCAAAATAGATGAAGAATAAAAATGATTTCGTTTATGGCATAATTCTCACACATTAATTTCTGCTGAATAGCTTTATAGAGTCTTTTCATGACACTCATTTTCCTCTTTGAATCCTAAAACATTCTAATTTTACCCTTATTGAAGTATGTAATTTAAATGTAAAAAGTGTGACATCTGTTAACTTGTAACTTAGTGAAGAATTGCAAGTGTTTCTCATGGAATGCAGTGCTGTTACTTTGGTCTGTTCTCAAGTCACCATTAAATATTACAGGTGTGTGAACAGAAATCTCAAAGATACACAGGTTTTATATGACTATGACTTTAATTCAAGACTGAAGAGGCCAGCAACTCCAGTGCCAGCACAACCAGTAGAGCAGCAATCCCAGGGAGTATCCTGAACCAGGGATGCCTCAGGGAAGCAGAAAATGCCAACCAGCAACACCTGTGACAGCTGATGAGGAGAGCTGGGCAGGAGCAGAAGCACAGACTGCCCAGCTCCATCACCTACAAAACAGCTAAAATGGATTGCTAGTGAACACAGTGTGCTACAGCTGGTGTGCAGGAAGGGTGCTCTGGATCTGCTGGCTCGGCCAGGGAGCAATGGTATCTGCCAGGCAGAAGGGCATGTCCTCTCTAAGCTCTGCACCACCACAACTGATGCAGTTTTCCAGACAGAGCTCTGGTGGGAACATGCTGCAGGCTGTGGTACTCCAGTGTGCACACCTGTGGGAGGTGCAACCAGGTGGAGCAACTCCTCCATTGGTGGCTGGGCTCCAAAAGAAGGTGAGTGGGTTGAAGAATATCGGGGAGGAGTTTGAGACACAGACTACTGGAATCACATCCTACCTTCCCTAGGACAGGCCTGTTGTGCAGACTTAACTTAGATTGAACTCTTAACTTAAGAGTTTTACTGTTATGGTGAAAAATAATCTACTATATATTTACTATAGCTCTAGAAAGCTTCAAGGCATAAGCAAAGGTACAGATTAGTGAAAATCAAGTTATAGTCTCCCTTCTTCTTTAAATAAAGGATGAGACTGCAATATACATTAATACAATAAAAAATCTGAAAGAGAGAGAGGCTATTTTAATGAAATAATTTACAGAAACTGTGGCTCTCTTTCAGTACTGTGCTTAAAAGTACTTCAGGTAAGTCACGGTAGCACAACCAGCCATTAGGTGTCATTGTTGCTGCTATGTTTAACATTAGCTTCTACAGATTTAGAAGTAACACCCAGTAAAATATATTACTGTATATGATTGCTTGCAATATGATTTTCATAAAAGGATTAACATTAGTCCTGTAGCAGAGACACAGAACAATGCTTGTATTTCAAGGTCCAGATAATAACCAACAAATTTATGGTAAGTCCACTGACATTTTTAATTTTCATTGCACTTCTTGGCTATCTGCTCAGTTAACAACTAAAAGAACAGTCTTTTCAGCAGTGAAATCCATTAAAGCAAGCCTGAGATTCAGAAGCAAGTGAGTACATTGAGACACACCACACTTGCCATTATTCCTTTTTGATCCAAATTGGTTTAATACTACCTAATTGAGGAAGGGGGAGAAAAGGAGGAGTTTTTAGTGAGCATACATTTCTGTCATTACTCACCAATGGTTTGAATGATAGCGTTCTGGACAATCCTCTCATCGCTCTCCTTGGAGCTCGTGCTGAAAGTGGTGCTTCCTGCTGAACTGCGCCTATCACCAAGCTCAAAGTCAACACTGATGCGCAAGTGCTTCAGCAAGGTATTAAAAACCTCCAGAACGGTGGGACCTGGAAACAACACATAGCAATGACTGCACCCACCAAGGGAAAGATGCCGTAAGCTAAGAAATTCAATCCCTTTTCAGGAGAAATCAGATCAAGTTGAAAAGAACAGGTGAAATACACAGGTGGGAGGATATGGCCTAGGAATAAACTTTGAAATCATGCTTATACTCTGACATTGTAGAAATTATTCTGTAATCAGGAAATGCAGTGAGGTATATATGCACAATCCATTACTGTCACATCTGTACAGGATCTGGCTGGGATGGAATTGAGTTTCTTCTCAGCAGCACAGGTGGTACAGTGCTTTGGATCTGGGACTAAAATAGTGCTGACAACACACCAGTGTTTTGGCTGGTGCTCAGTAGCACTGGTAAGAGTCAAGGGTTTTTTTCTTTTTCCCGTTGTCCCTACAGAGTAGGCTGAGTGTACAAGAAGCTGTGAGGAGACACAGATTGGGACCAAGGTGGTATTCTATACCAGATCATATCATGCTCAGCAATAAAAGCTCAATGGGAGGAGGAGAAAGGGGGTGATAGTTTTTCATATGGCATTCCTCTTCCCAAGTAACTGTTACACATGCTGAGGCCCTGCTTTCTGGGAAGCAGGTAAAGGAAGTTCTGAATAAATTCCTTTGTTTTCCTTGTACACACAACTTTTGTGCCACCCATTAAACTGTCTTTACCTTGCTCCATGAGACTTCTCATTTTTAATACCTTCTCTCTATCCTGTGGTGAAGGAGACTGAACAAATGACTGTTGGCTGGAGTCAACCTGCCATGCAAGTTTTACGTAGAAAATATGAGCAGATGCTGGAATTATGTGCTAACCATGGGTTAAACTGCAGCTATTTGCACCCGAATTTCAGTTATTTCAAAACCTGCTACTAAAATCCTATTCTATATATTGGATCAAATAATGAGCTCTTTCCATAATACAGTAAAAGACTTCAGAAATCCATGCATATAAGAGGGCCTTGTATAAAGAGAAAGGACGGGCTTAGAGTCAAGCTAATGAAGCAAAGTAATAATGCTTCAGCAGGAGACCAAAGGAAAAGAACAGCTGGCTGTGTGTGTACAGATCTTCGTAACTGCTCTTGTTTCACAGAACTACACTATCTTACATGACATAATTCACCTTATGTCATTATTCACTGTGTTCAGTTTTGGGCCCATCACTATAAGAATTACACTGAGGTGCTGGAGTGTGTCCAAAGAAGCAACAAGGGTGGTGAAGGGTCTATAGCACAAGTCTTAAGAGGAGTGGCTGAGGGAACTGGGGTTGTTCAGCCTGCAAAAAAAAAAAGAGGAGGCTGAGGGGAGACCTTATTGCTCTCTATAGCTATCTGAAAGGAACTTGTAGCCAGGTAGGTGTTGGCCTCTTGTCCCAAGTAACAAGTGATAGGACAAGAGGAAATGGCCTCAAGCTGTGGCCAGGGGAGGTTTAGTTTGGACATAAGAAAAATCTCTTCACCAAAAGGGTTATCAGCATTGGAGCAGGCTGCCCAGGGAAATGGTCGAGTCACCATCCTGGAAGTATGTAAAAGATGTGTAGATGTGGTGCTTGGGGACATGGTTTAGTTTTGGACTTGGCAATGTTAGGTTTATGGTTGCATTCAATGATCTTGAAAGTGTTTTCCAACAAAAACAATTCAATGATTATTAGTAATTGATTCAGAGGTACTAACAAAAGTTCTCGAAGATCATTCTACTGTTGAATTCCCTATTACAACTCTTCTCACAGTAGCAACAGGCTTTTTGACTTTTTGTAGTCACAAACAGTTCTCAGACTGAGTTCTTACCAAGCAGAAACTCTTGCCTTTCATAAGGGTAGAAAAATACCTCTACTTCTTTTTTTCAATGCAAAGGACTGTAAAACAGTCAAATAACCAAGTACATATAAGTAGTTGTAAACTGGGTAAGATTTCACACATTTAATTAGCAAAAAGAAAAAATACAAAACTTCCTCAAAACACGCACTTTTATTCAGACTGAGAACAAAGCAAAAATGGGCACCATCCTTCAACTCTATCCTCTGACCTGATACCATTAATTTAGGAAGACTTACCTATTGATCCTTTAGCTGCTATTGCAACTGCTTCCAAAAGAACCTGAATAATGCCAGCACGAACTCGTGGTGAGTCCCTTTTGCGAACATCAAGGTGCCCAAGTATTTCTTGTATTACATGATGGGAATATTGTGCCTATTAAAAACCAAGCAAACAGAGAAAAGCTTCACCTGTGATTTTAACAACAGCTATGGTCACAACCATGTTCCCATTCTGCAATGCTCTTACTCAAAAATTTATCTCAATTTCAATCAATTCATGAATAAATAGGGATTAAAAAAGCTACCATGGCAGATGAAGCCACAGAGGTCCGACCATCACAGTATACAAAAGCTTACAGTATTAAAATATCCAGAAACACCTACAAGAACAAAGGAAGCGTGAAGTGCCACTTCATTCAGCTAACTGCTGTTCAAGGACTTCACGCTGGTTTACAAAAAGCGTCATTGACACAGACACTGAGAAAACTCATCTTTCTTGCACAATCCTGGAATTTTCTGACTTTTGTACGTCTGTGCTTAATGCATCCAAGAATTCGACTTTGATCATGTTTACAACAGACAACAGAAGCTGCCCACATGTAAAAATCAATTAGCACAAGACAGTTCCATTTGAAATTGGTTTCTTAGGTTGTAAAAGCCATACAGCTGTACTGGCATGGAAGAATGACGAACTTAAGAGAGATTTATTTATGAAGCACAATGTCATAATAGTACGGCGATCCTTCTCCTTTTGGAGCTTGCTCAGGGTCCTTCGCATTGCCTTCCATGAAGAATCCCTTAATACTGTTTTTATTCTGCAAGTGTGTATTAACTGAAAGTAAATCACATAACCCCTGATCATAAACCACAATTAGGTTATTATTTGAAAAGTTTAAAGAATCAGACTAAGGAGTTGTGGAAAGAGATCTTATGGATTCTGTCTATCATCATGGTGAGCTAAGCATTTAACTCTGCATCACGTGCTAGAAACATTAATGGAAGGAAAACAAATCCTGAAGAAAATCCTACCTGTATAGAATACATGATGATTTTGAAGCAGGAAACAGCAAATTCATTGGGATCCCATAGTCTGTGATGGTCTAAATGCCTGTAAACAAAAATTGGAGGGACCCAGAATAATGACATTCTGCAGATATCATAAACAGCATCTTATAGTTTTCTCAAAATTCACTTCAAAAAGGATTATTTCCCTACATAAAGCTTCTAAACAATGACTTATTAACTAGGGGAGAAAAAATAGGCCTCAGAAAACCATTTGTTTTCAAGGTTTAGGATGTGATCACAAAACATTTGGCTGTAACAGAAATTCTTGATCTTCAGGTGACAGGACTTTATGGAACTCAATCACACCAAAAATGCATGGTTCGGAATATACTGTTTCCATACAAAGTGCATGCATAATAATGGCTGTGGCATTATGCGCTCACTTACATGAAAAAGATACACTGGAGAGGATGGCTCCAATACCTTGATAAACTTCTATGCTAAGTAAGATAAAGAATTTGTTTTTAATCAGGAGCTAAAAAAAATTGTGGCTGAACTTTATTCAGAATAGAGATTTTAAGAAGAATTTTCATTTTCACAGTGGTTGCATGAATAGTATAGATGGAAAACAAAAAAGAGCTACTCTGTATACACTCCGTTGTCACTCTGAAGCATTTTGACACTTTCTGAAAGAAATATCAAAACAGAATCAGAATGATAAACACAACTGTGTCTCTTTAAATGAGCTAGGAGCCACTGATGAAAAACACTGTCAAGCAAAGACAAGAAACTGCTTAAGCACTCTGGTAGGAATAGGGCATGCATCAAATTAGTCGAAAATGAAATCTGAATACCTGGAAAAACATGACAAAAACAAATGTACAAACCTCATAACTTTGGTAGAGAAATGGAATTTATGCAGTGTTTCTAAATAGGCACCTCAGCTACAGAATCACTATTGGTCTGCCCTTTCTCAAAGAACATAGTGAACAACTATGCTTCAAATAACACACTTGAATGCATACAGGCAAAAGGAGCCAGCACTCTGAACAGAAGAGGACTGACTGAGTGCTTCAACTTACTTTGCCTCGAATCTGGAAGTCTCAACTCACTGGCCAGCTGCTACCAGCCTAGTGACCTGAATACACTGGTCTCCTTCAAGGTAGATTAAACCAGCTGGCATAAAGTTATCCTCTCCTGTGCCCTAGATTACCTCACAGACCATTGCAGAGCTAAAAAAAAAAACCCAAACATACTGCTGTTTTGACACATTACATACTTTTAATAGAAATCCCTACAAGAAAGCATTTCAGGAATTCTAAAGGTGTTTTTCTGCCAAGATAACAGAATATTTGCATCACTAAGTATTAATCTGTGCTACCTGTTGGGGACAGCTGCCTTTCTTGTGCACATTCCAAAACACAGGTATATTTAATTCCACCTTGGGGCTGAAAGACATAGCATATTTGTTCATGTCTTCTTTCTCTCTAATATCACTCCAGCACAGTCCATATTTTGTACATGATAGCTTGTTTTAGCTAACCTATTTTGTCGTTGTCTCATGAAATACAAAAAGCACACTCTCCACTATCTTCTCCTGATTGGAAATGATCCTTTAATCTTTCAGATGTTCTCTGTTACCCTTGACAGTTCCTCTACACCTGCCCCAAAGATCTTATCAGGCAGATTACGGTCAACTACATCTTATATCAAGTTCTTTTAAAAACCCTTTTGTCTCAAAGCAAGACATACAGTTTGCTTTCCCCAAGAAGGCAAAGTAGTAGCTGCTTCAGGTATCTGAACCGATGGGAAGACAGCAGGGGGAAGATGACAGCCTAGGTTAGTGTTTTGTGTAATAGCTCAGTGGGCAGCATACTTTCTATACTGGAAATTTCCTCCTAAGGAAAAAAAAGGTAGCTTACAGTAGGTGATGTGTTTTACTTGTCATAATGCAGGCAGTGCATTCAACATAGTTTTGTTTCTGTAAGACAATAAATGGTATTTTCAGCATGGTGCATTTATTTTAGTCAAAAATCAAGCTATATTTTACCTTCTTTGGTTTTAGTAAAGAATATCGAAGTAAAATTGCAAAACATTTTATCACTGGATTAACAAATCTCAAATTCTGCCTTCCATTAAGATCTGCTGCAAATATGGAGCAAATGTATACAATTAGGTTTCTCAAATTAAAAGGAACAGTAGAATCAGTGGTGCCAATTACTGCTTTATGGAGTGAGAG
>VZTU01019483.1:0-26313 GCA_013400835.1 Zapornia atra | reverse complement strand
GCTACTAACGATCCATGAATTCACTCACTGTCACACACGCAAGCAACTCTTGTAGCACAAAATAAATTGATACTGATGATTAGGAAAGCAGAACTTCCTAATCAGAGGCATGTATGGGAATAAATAAAGTAATATTCTCATGCATCATATTTGCTCAAAGACTATAGAACACCAGTCTTTTGACACTCAAAACTCTTGCACAGATGTGATAGCTCACAAAACCAGAGATGAATAGGGTCTAACTTGTACCCTTCTGGATCTGCCTAATCTGTTCACCATTGCAAATTTATGCTAAGTAAATCTAAATAGCTTGTGACTATTGACAAAAAATATTTTTCTATTATATTCGTATGTATATTATATATATAATTTCATTAAGCAGTTTGCCAGATTGTTCTGTTAAACTTTATTGAAAATAATTTGAGAGCTACTAAATGTAGAGACACTTTCTAGCTACTAAATGTAGAGACACTTTCAGCCATGGAGGTTTTCTGCCAAAGACAAGGAGAATTAAGGTTAATCTAAACCCATACCAGGAGACTGACCCAATTCCAAGTATATTAATTATATTTAAATCCCTCAATCTTTGAATATACTCAGCCTTGTGATACAAGAAGCACTATTCTCTCAGTTTTGCACAGAAGTGATAACACGTTGACTAATATGCCAATGCCACATGAAGCAAGCCACCAAGTGGGAAACTGAACCTGCATCTTCAGTGTTAAAACTAGTAACTGGCCTGGCCTTATCTTTATTACCAGAGCTCTTAAAAGCTGTAAAAATACTGAAAACTTAAGAAAAACTGTTTTCTAACCAAGTATAAACAAAGTCAGGTTTTGCAATCAGATAAAATGCAGTGGAATCACTCAAGCATCTGTTCTATCAGTTCTGCTCATTCATAGAGTGAAGTTGATTAGACAGAGCACTCCCCTTTTGTTAAGGAAAAGCAGCTTGGAAATTGCAAAATACTAAAATTTTAAAGCAGCTATTTATAAAAATATGTATTTATTTGGCAATTCTTCCTCAAAATGGAAGAATTGACAATATATATTCTGAAGAACTGGTCATCATTCTCTACTGATTTCAGTGCACAAATGCAGCATATGGCATGTAGAAGTGCACAGACTCAAGTAGTTCCTTAGGATCATACTGAGAAATTATACAAATCATACAAAATAAATTAAGCCGTAAATAACACTTTGAATACATAAAGCTTTGGATGTGCCACAGGAAATGCAGGTATGACACCTTCTAAAAACCAAGCAATAACTCTAGTCTAAGGCATCAGGTACTGTCTGTGAAAAACTTCCCTGAAAATTCGAAACACTGAAGTAACTGCACATGCTGATAATATTTTGAGATAAGCTCTTAATAGGAACTTAAAAGTGGTGACAAAGCAACTGCAATGTAGTTCTAAATAGTCCATCCAGATTGCTCAGTACCTCAATGTTCATTCCAGTGTCAGGTTTTTTGAGGTATGCAGGAAATTTAAATGTAGAAGAGAATGAAAATTTTCTAATAAAACACTCAACTGTGCAAGTTATACTACTGTTGTATTGGTACAATAAAGTACACCAGGAAAGTATGATAATAGAACAGTTCTCTGCATGTAATGCTTTTGGGTGAAAAAGAAGGGGCTACAAAAGTTTTCTGCCCTCTATATCTACCTGCCCGATACTCTTTTTGAATTTCTGTTCTTATTAAACAGTAGTAACTTGAAAATCACTTTTGGTAGCTTGAAAGTCTTTCAGTGTATGAATGAACTAGTCTTTGTGGAAAGAATTAGGCCATCTAAGAAAAGATATTCCTGTAACAGGTGGGTATCTTGAAAATCTACAAGGAACAAGCAGCTCGCCTCATCACCAAGAAAAGACAGTGTTTTCAAGTAGTCCCATTGAGTCTGGAGCTTCCTGAAAAGATTTCTCCTGAGAACATGGCTACTTTGTAGCCACTAACAGAGGTAAAAGAAGCAGCTTTAAGTTTTCTCAATGCTTCTAAGTTTTTTCACATTGAATTTTTTTAAGGTAGCAACTGGGGCAATGCAGAAAACTGAAAAACACTGGACTTGATAATTAAAACATCAGGTATCATTTGTACTGTGTGCATTTGTGCATAATGAGCATACTGTGTGCACATCTGCTACTAAATGAGCTGTTAAAGATATTCCTTAGAATATAAAAACAAGTCTTGGAAGAAAACTGCAAGAAAGTAGAAATTGTAACTGTATGTATTAATCTACACACAATCTGTATTTTACTTGGCTTATCTCTTCCAGACTGACTGCGACAGTCATCTATGGGACATTAATATAGTGAATAGTTTCACATTCTGAACAAAAGCCAGATGAGGCAACAACCCATCCAAGTAAGTACACTGCAAGTCTAAAATCAGTAAAACGGGATACACATTTCTCCATAACTATCTTCAGGTCAACACATAGGCGACAATGAGGCAAGATTAAAAATGGGGCAATTTTTGGAAGACAAGAATAACTGTTAGTAGAATCCTTTGGGTTGAAAAGGTGAAAGGAATTTAATAGAACACAATTAGAGGACAAAATTTAAAATATCTCTTAAAATATGACATATAGTGAATTTTCAACTTACGCGAAAACTGGTCTCACTGCATTATTCATATTTCCATAGGTCGCTCGTCCTAGTAGTTCCCTGAAACAATTCTCAGCCAGCAAAGCAGGATTTTCTTCTTTCTCTCCTCCTGTAGGAGAGGATGGAGGACCTATTCTGCTGAAATAAGACAAAAGTATATTGATTTTACTACTGATTAATATTAATCGTCCTTAGTGTACCCTTGGTTCTATACGTTTATGAGTACTGACCACTGTGGCAGTAAATACTTGTATGGCAAAACCAATGGCTATACTGATTTGACTTGTTTAACCATTGCATTTTGAGAAACTATTGCCCATGAGTAACAACAAAGGAAGGCCATTAAACCATGCAAAAAGTTACACAGAATCTTAGTCATTTTCTTCAGATTAATGATCTCATTCACCTGCCCACTACTGAATCCACACTGTGTGGGTGAGAGTTAAATAAAACTCCAATACTTCTGCAGAAACAGATGGCTTGTTGAGTTGAAAAAAAAAATAAATCTGACTAAACTAATCAGAACATTATCACCCACATAGTTACCTCTAACTAGATAGGGTACAAGTGAATCACCTTCTGACTGAGTGTCCTCTAACACTGCTATGGAGATGAATGTACCAGGTGTCCAGCTGAGCTGGGGGCACTGGATGGGGGGAAAACAGGTTTCAGCAAGGGCCAAAGGTGGCACAGGCAGAGCAGGAGGAATCCCACCAAGGAGGGAGCAGCAGCAGAGGGATAGCCAGGCTGCAGCAGCAGGAGGGGGGCAGGAGGTGCTGCAGGCCCGGAGCAGGGATCCCCTGCAGAGCCCCCGCTGGAGCAGAGACCTGCCCTGCAGTCCGGGGAGGGCTCCGCACGGCAACAGGGGGGTATTTCCTGCAGGAGCTGCGGCTGTGGAGAGCCCGGGTAGGAGCAGGGGGTCCCTGAAGGGCTGCAGCTCGGGGAAGGGCCCACTGAGGAGGGAGGAGAGGCCCGGAGGGGCGGTCACAGACCTATGGCAACCCCCCAGCCCTGCGCCCTTTGAGAGGAAGAGGAGTCAAGTGAGAAGGTGAAGCTGGAACAGGGGAAAGACTGTGAAAGAATGGCGTTTTTTAGCGTTTTTTTATTGTTTCTTATGGTCAGAAACTATTTCAATTGGCAATAAATGAAATTAATTTCCCCAAGTCTGTTTTGCTGTGACAGGAACTGATGAGTGATCTCCTTTTCTTCTTTTAGAGGTGATGAGTGATGTGTGATCTTCTTTTCTTCTTTTAGAGGTGCTCCTTTTCTTCTTTTAGAGGTGCTTCATCATAATTTCCCCCTCATCCTATCAAGAGTGTGGGAGTGAAAGCTTGATGAGAGTTTGGCTTTTAGCCAGGGCTAACCCACCCCAAGGGCAGAAATGATGATATCTATCATAATGTCTTCATCAGTACATACAAACCTCTAATTTTTAACTTTTAAAAGCATAATACCTTGTTGAAATCTTTTTTGCCACGTAGTTTTCTTGACCTCTATGATACCATTGGTTAACTGGACTCCCATATTTATCACACAGTACGTTACTTGTAACTCAGGGGGGAAGGAGGGAGGGGGGGAGGAAAAAGCAACCAAACACCTTTCATATTTGGGAATATAATTTTAAGACACAGATTATTTATGAATGTTGCCCTTGTTGAAGGAGTCCTCCTCTTTCCCCATAGCAGCTGATTTCTTCAGTCAGAAAATCATAACGAAGAGAAAAATATTGACTGTGAAACTTTGCTGCAGATAAAAACACCATGAAGGGTGTTAAAACGTGTAAGTTTTGCTGAGAAATTTGTCCTTTAACAAGATGATTATGGTAACCTCAATCACAGAAATGTACTACTGATAGTAAAGAACAATAAAAAATTATGACATAATGGGAAAAAAGCAATGGGTGGGGGAGAATTTATTACACCACAGGTACTATTTTTTCAGGTGTTATAACATGCCAATGAGTGACTTAATCTAAAATAAAAATTCTATTAAATTCAGAAGGAATTAAAACTATTATTTAAGTATCAACATCATTTCACGTGGAAATTTAAACTTACAGCTTAATAGAGGCAGTAGCAATGACCAACCTTTTCTAAAGCTCAAAAACTGTCATTTGCATGGGTTTTTTTCCTCTTGTTGAGTGGGAATTAGGCCATTTAAAATCAACATGGTACAAAAGAGAGTAAGACTGCCAACTTAAAGCCTGAATAGAGACACAAGAGTAGTAAAACTACAGAAACCCCACAGAATTTTGGACAAACTAAAACCTACTGAGGCCCAAATTCTGCCACTGGGTTTGGAAGGGAATAGCCTGTCCTCACCTTGGAATAACTGAAATCAGTACTTGTACTGTAAGCAAGGAAAGGTAGAGCCTTTCTAGAAAAGTTTCTAATTTCCCACTTCTGATTTTTGATGTAGGCCTTGGTAACGTTTTTTGGTTCATTTTTGGGGGGTTTGGGGGGTGGGGGGGTTTGTTGGGTTTTCTTCTCTTTCCCCAAAGCCAACTCCTTTTCAATACGCAGTGACCTGAATTCCTACAGCAAATTAAAGGCATTTGAAACGTATTTCTGAAGTGCTACACCCATCACATCATTAAGCTGTTACTAATATTTCACTTACACTGAGCAGTTGAGAAGTAGGACACTAAAGAAGAAAAAAAACCCAAAACAGTTCCCCCTAAGGTGGGGAACTAATAATTCTATTGAGGAGTACTGTACCTACAGGTGGCAAGTTTGGGCTTGTTTTTGGGGTTTGTTTGTTTGTTTGTTTGGGCTTGATTTTTTTTGTTTTGTTTTGTGGGTTTTTTTTCAACAAAACACCTTATGTAAACTTAAGTGAGTATTCATCCATGTAAAATAATATTACACATCTGTGCATTTGGATATTTAGACTGCAGAAATCAGTATACTAAAACCTTAAACATACTTTCAGTTCTGCAGTACAAGCTTGTGCGTTAAATAGTTTTGAAAGTATTCACTAAAAGCATCAGCTTTAGTTAATGTTCACTCTTCAGAATTATAGAAGTATGGCTTTAGAGCGTTATAAAATCAAATGCTGAAATTCCAAATGAACACATATCATAGTTGTAGTATCTTCTAATAGCAAAAGATCTCCTAGCTTTGCAAGACTACTGAAGTCTAAAAGTTGCAACATAAAATCCTGTTGCCTCTGGTAACATCAGTGTTTCAGATGTTACCATAACATTGCTAGCTTATCAGATATTAATTTTTAAAAAGGGGGAAAAAAGCAAATGAAAAAACTCCTAAATACCCAGGCAATCGACTATGAACGGAGAAAGTTTTCTAAATGGAGAATGATAGAATTTGGAGAGCTATGACAGTTTATATGTAAGCCACTATGAATATCACTACCTTGCCGTGTTACCCAGCTGCTGTGCCCCTCAATCTCCCTTTCTTTTTTCCCCCCTAGACTCTGATCTTAGAATCTGATCCTAGACTTTGATTATTTTTTTCCTGTCTAAGTTCTGATCTAGGCAGTGCAGAAAAGGCACAAACAGCAGTGCAGGACTGTCATTGCCTTTGTTGTTTTGACACAGATTCCTTAGAACACACAGCAGCATTACAAAGGCGGGTGGGTAGAGGGAGTACGGCAGCAAGTTGCACAGCACACACACAGGACTAGTCAATCTGGAAGAAGTCTAGTTAAAATGCAGTAAAAATAAGTTATCTTTTAAGTCTTTATATATGCAAACCTACTGAAGGTGACTTCTCAGCATTGCTTGGAGTCTTATTTTAGAATAGGTTAAAGGAATAAATTGCAATTCGGTCCTTAGTCTAAAATATTAGTTTTCGTCTCATCACAATGCTCAACGTTATCTCCGGTTATCTGTAGGAATCACATTTTTTGTTTTGAACTTAACAGCACCTACCTCTGTATTTCTCCTTACGTGGTCCTTAACAACATCAGACAAAAGACAACAAATATAAGATTATTCTTAACTTTTTATGTTTAACTGACAGCTTTGTACAGCCTTTCAATTTTCTAAATTCAAATGAACAACTCTTACTCATTTGGTTTCACTGACCTGTTTTTTAAACAAAGATCAGAAAAGCCTCTGGCATTCTAATCTGCCTGTAAAACAGATCTTATAGGAACATTACAGACAGAATAGTGGGACTCGAAGTCAAGCCTAAGAGTGTGACTGTCCTGCCTTAAACAAGGCTGCCACTTTCAGCTCTGCAGTTATCATGACGAAAACACTGTACTGATGTCCAATTTCATACACCTCTTCCCCAGTTATGAGATGCACATAAATTGATATATGTGACTGACTCTTCTGAATTTTCTTCTAGGAAACCTGAAGGAGGGAGGGAGACTCTTTCAAGCAATATATTATAGTACATTGAAGTATGCATGCAATTGTATGCATGACAGTTACTCCCATAACACAGATTTGTAGCAAAGTACAACTAAAAAAAAAACTCGTGATTTTTTAACTGCTACACTGCTGAAGTTGTACACTACCACTGATAGTCACGTAACCTATAACGTGCATTCAGATGTACAAATAACAAAATCTGCAAATACAGTTATCTTCTTTAAATGCTTTAAATTCATTTTTTAACTCCAAAAAGTGTCTCATCTCACACATACTCCAGAAGAATCATAAATTAAGCCACTGAAGTTCCGCAAGTAAAAATTACACCGGTCTTCAAGGTAAGATTTGCCTATCTATACTTCAGCTTTAACCAAAAATACTTATTTTCTAGGGTCTCCAGTTGGGGGGATTTTCTGTAATTTCTGATCTCTCTCAAATAATACTTTGATTCCATCTGCCAGAACAATATGCTTCTTACTCCTACTCTTCAAGATGGCTCTGTTTGTGCTCCACAAACATGAAGTCACATACTAAACAAGATGAGAAATTCTTAGTAGTACCATTTAAGGCCAGGAGATCAACAGCTTATAAATATTGTTTTCAGCTTTTCTGTCATAATGTGCCTTATATGAGGCCCCTACGTGCCACTTGAAAAAAATTTGCCTTTTTTTTCTACTGAATGTGCATTATAGTAAAAGTTTAAAGCAGTCAGTTCAGATATTTAATTAAGAGTTGTTTTTTGACAGATTTGTTTTTCTATCACCAGTATGGCAATGCTCAACAAATGGTAAAAATTAGTCCTGCTGTACATATAAACTGATCTGCCTCAAGTGATTAATCCAAAATCTATTTAAGTCTGTTTTTCCATCAGTAGTTTAGTTTCTAATTTTCCTACATAAATGAAAGGAAACATTTGAAGGCACTGTAGAAAGTGCCCACCTTCATCTAGAAGCCCTGTAAGAATGAGCAAAGCCAATAAAGAGAAAAGATTTCTGTCATAAGAACAAAGCCAAAAGATGACTTAAAGAACACACCAGTGACCAGGAATAAAGATACCTGTCGATATCTTCTATTTTCTGCATATTAAACAGCAATGATGGTACTATCTTGTCCATGTGCTGAGGTTCCCATATAGTTGCTCGAAGTTCATCATTAACTGTTTTTCGAACAACTCCCTGAATGCCCCTGATTCCAGCAATTCGGATCCTAAGGGAGGAAAAAAAGGAATTATTGAAGAGAAGCACAGCACCTCTACATACGGCTGTTTACCTATTAGACAGCAGCATTTATGTAGCATGGAATTCCCTTAGGTTCTCACAAGCAGTAATTTGGAAGTTTGGCCAGTTCATTGAGGTCGCACAGATTGGTTTTAGATGCCTTGAAAGCTCATAAGGAAGCTGACAAAGAAATCACTGAACAGAAGATCTCAGGCTGACATTTAAGATACCGTTGCAGTTTTGTGTGGCTGGGTTCTGGTGGAGAGGGGGCAGTGCTGAGGTGGCTTCTGCAAGAAGCAGCTGGAGGCTCTCAGCAGGCTGATTCAAGACGAGTTGTTGCTGATCAAGGCCAACCCACTGGTCAGCCAAGCCATCAGCGATAGTCACAGTACCTCCATGAATCACATTTAGGAGAAAAAAACCCCTAAGCAGATGCTTTTTGCCACTGGAGAAGGGAGTGAGAAGATGTAAGAAACTCTGCAGACACCAAGGCCAGTGAAGGGGGGGAGTAGGTGCCCCAGGTGCTGGAGAGAAAGATGCCCCTCCATGGTGGAGCGGATGTCCCGCCACAGCCCATGGATAAGGCTGAGAACCTCCAGCTGCTTCTTGCAGAAGCCACCTCTGCAGCACCCCCCCTCTTCACCAGAACCCAGCCATGCAAAACTGCAACAGATACAGACCTTCCAAAATTCTATCACTGAAACATTTTTTTTCTTTTTAATTATTAGTCCTTAAAGTAATCCGGTGTTGCTGATACTGTGGCATTAGACACATGAAATACCCGCACTAAGCTCTCCTGCTGAAAGGGAAGTCTCATTTACCAGATGAGATTCAGTTTCAGACTCCCAAGCCTACATGACCTAACTACATACATAGATGATGTCAAGACAATGAGTTCAGAGGAACATCAAGCTATGCAAGTGAACAGCCACTCAAGAAGTTTGGTTTAGGATAACCTGAATGACTCCCTAGACCCCACCAACAGCACTGACTACGTGTGATATTTAGAACTGTAATCTGCAGTCATAGCTCATTTGTTTTGTTGAGTAACCTCAATATCTGCAGCAAATCTGGTATGCCAACTCCAACAACATTTGCTTTTCTTTCAGTTCCCTTTCAAAAGGGATACCTTCAACTGTCTACAATTGTGTGGCAAAAGCCATATTGTTATACATCGGGTTAACCTGGGTGAAAAAAATTGATTCACATGGGGGAAAAGGGCCACACTTCTGTTTATTGAGTGCCACTAGCACTAATTTCATGTTCATACAATTGGACAGGAGATTGAAAAAAGTGAGGGACAATGTACTGATGAAAATGTGGCATCAAATTTCACCACATACAGGAAAGGATTCGTTCCTCTAAAGAAGGCTCAGATACATATTGAAGAAGATATTTCATTTAAGTCATAGATTCACAGGCCAGTAAGAATTGGAAGGGACCTCTAGAGTTCACCTAGTCCAACACCCCTGCTAAAGCAGGATCACCTAGAGCATGTTGCACAGAATTGTGTCCAGATGGGTCTTGTATACTTCCAGAGGAGACTCGTTCCAATGCTCTGTCACCCTAAAGGGGAAGAAGTTTTTTCTCATATTGAGATGGAACTTCCTGTGTTCCAGTTTGCGTCTGTTGCCCCTTTGTCCTGTCACTGAGCACCACTGAAAAGTGTCTGGCCCCTTTCCTCTAGACATCCACCCTTTATGTATTTTAAAGTATTCATGAGATCCCTTCTCAGTCTTCCATTCTCTAGGCTAAACAGACCCAGGTCTCAGCCTTTCCTTGCAAGAGAGATGCTGCATGTCCTAGTCAACCTTGCGGCCCTTCACTAGACTCTCTCCAGCAGTTCCATGTTTTTCTTTGAACTGGGGAGCCCAGAACTGGACACAGGACACCTGATGAGGCCTCACCAAGGCAGAGTAGAGGGGAAGGATAACCTCCCTTGACCTGCTGCCCACATTGTTTTTAACACACCCCAGGATACCATTGCCCTTCTTGTCCACGAGGGCACATTTCTGACTCATGGAGAGCTTGTACACCAGAACTCCCAAGTCATTTCTCCCCAGAGATGCTTCCCAACAGGTCAACCCCTAACCTGTACTGGTGCCTGTGGTTATTCTTCCCTAGGTGCTGGACCCTGCACCTCCCCTGTTGAATCTCATTTGGTTCCTCTTCACCCAATTCTCTAGCTGGTCAAGATCTTGCTGAATGGCAGTGCAACCTTCTGGTGTGTCAGCCACTCCTAGTTTTCTATCATCAACAAATTTGCTGATGCTACACTCCATGCCCTCATCCAGGTCAGCAATGAGTATGTTGAATAAGACTGGTGATTTGTTGAAGTCAAAAGTCACGTACTATCTGATGTCACTGGGATGAAATTCCTCCCTAAGGATTCATCAACACTGCAGGCTGACAATTTGAAGACCAAAAGATTAGTAAGATTCTCTTACTCCTACAGGAATCACAGCTTTGAGATATGTTACTCTGCGGTATCCTTAGGGGTGGTAGATCATATTTGATAGCTAAATCAGGTATGTACTAGTCTTTTAATTAATTCTGTGTTCTAGTTTGTTCCAGCATTACCTCTCATTTGCATGGGGCTAATAAAGGTGAAAGTAGTACTAAAATTCCTGAGCTGAGCTTCGTACCCTAATGTCTTATGAAATGTTTTACAGTCAGTAGTTTAACAATTCTGGTTTAGTTTCACAAAACCTAAAAAGGCCAAATCCCAAAAAGCTCATCAGCACATTTCCGGATACTGTTTGTGACCACCAACTCCAGGTAAACACACTGTACCTGACCGAAGCCTAAGTTATGATGTAGCTGATACACTGGCTTTGCTAGTGACACCTGACCCTTTGGTCCCCGAGTACTGTTTAGCATCCCTTCAATTCTTACCCAACCAATTCACAGGAATAATTAATCCCATAAAATCATTCACTCGACTAATTTTCCCTAAAGGAAAGGGGTGGGGGCAGGGGAGAAGTACAGGAGAAGCAGGCAGGTTTAATCCTAACCCTCTTAAAGAAAATGTAACCTAGAAGACGGCAGTATTATTTTTTTTTTAAAAGGCAGAATACCAAAGGAGCAATTAATTTTCTGTTTTGTTCCTTGGCTGTGGATTTGTTTGGGTTGGTTTTGTGGGGTTTTTTTTCCATAAACAAAGTAGAGAACATTCGTTCTTTACGAAAATACAATTTACAGACTTTTCAAACTGCAAACTAAGAAAAATATTTACGCGTTACAGCTAAGGGAACAACGGGATGCCCAAATAAAGTTCAGTACATGGATTTTTTCATAGTTGGCTGAACAATTTAATGCAGGGAAATAGAAAAGATGAGTACAACAGAGATGCAAATGATATACTCTGGAAAGCCTTAATTTTACTAACATGTTCAGGAGTTTAAACACCGATTAACTTTTCAAATAAAGAACACGTCACTAGGGGGAGCTGAAGTAAAAAACATTGTGGCACTTACGTAAGGTCGAATTTGTAATACTAATTCATGAAGGCATTTCACTTTCACACATTGTATCATACTGCAGACATCTAAGAAAATTCCATTTTAATGAGTAATTCTCAAATGGCAGACTCAAAATATGCTTTTGCATTTCATGTAAGTAGCCCCATTAATTTCTCAAATGAGTTATGCAACTCAGACACATTTACAGTAATAAGTAGTGCCTTTCTGGAGACAATCCATCCAATCTGGCAGGCATTATTCAGGTAAAATTCCACTTAAATATTCTAGGAGTTCTAGCCACTGAACATTTGCAATATTGGTGCAATAAGTTAGACTTGAATTTTCTTCTTTTGGTATGAACTATTCCTCTAAATACCATACTAAAAGCTGCATTAGAGGCTATAGTAAAGCTTTAAGACAATTTTTTGTTATATATACAGAATGGCACTTACTCAGTTTGTATTTCTGGATCATGATCACACGAATGACACATGGCACTGAATCTAGACACAAAGAAGTCATAGCGTCTGTGATATGAAGGTGTATCTTCCTCAATGTTGGCAAATTTGACAAACTGTAAAATAAAATACATTCAAATAGCTTTTGATACCTATTTCCCAAGAGAAAATAATGAATACAAAGCTCCATTTAAGTAGTAACATAAAACATTGCATTAGGAAAAGAATCCAGATTCAACAGTTTTACTGAAGAAGTCAAATGGGAGCGTTTTCTTTCAAAGGCTTTCCACTAGAACTTCACATAGATCGTTATGAAAGGGTGCAACTACATGAAATACAACATACTATGCAATATAGAAACACCTAAACACCTGAATAGCTAGTATCACCAATTCAGAGAGTCATAGAAACCATTTAGGTTAGAAAGATCATCAAGATCTTTAAGATCATCAAGTCCACTGTTAACCTAACACTGTCAAGTCCACAACTAAACCACATCTCCAAGCACCACAGCTACACGTGTTTTAAATACCTCCAGGGATGGTGACTCAGTCACTTCCCTGGGCAGCTTGCTCCAATGCTGATAACCCTTCTGGTGAAGATTGGATATTAGGAAAAATGTCTAAATCTCAAGTTGCACCAGAGAAGGTTATTTCCTCTTGTCTTTGTATGTTGGGAACAGACCAATACCAACCTCGCTACAACCTCCCTTCAGGTAGTTGTAGAGAGCAGTCCAAACAAAATTCAAGGGAAAGACACTTGGAGGCATTCTGTCAATTCTCTCTATCTTTATGTAAGGGAAAAAGAATGAGTCAGGGAATTATAACCCAGTCAATTTTAATTCCACTCACAGAAAGACACTCTGAAAAAAAAATTCCAATTTGCAAACATCTATACAGTAACGGAGGGGTAAGTAACAATCAACATGGATTTGTCAAGAACAAATCACATCAACCCAGCCTAAATTATTCCTATGACAAGGAAATAGATTTTGTGAATCCAGATGAAGCAGCATCTGTCATATTTTAGCTTCAGTGATGCTGCTGACAAAAAAAAATACACAAAATTTTCAAAAGGAAGCTTGAAAAACACTGTCAAAAGAACACTCCCAGTAAGACAAATGGAAAAGGGTTTGGAAATACACTGAAACACTTGCAAATCATCGAACTACAATAATGTATTGAGTGAACTTCTGAAAGGGGCTTGACTGGAATACAGTAGTATTTGATCTTTACTAGAGACTTAGATGACAGAGTGGGCTCGTCAGATTTGCAAAGAACACTAAGCTGGACAGAACTGCAAGCACAGGTACTCGACAAACTGGAAGCAGGACCTGAAAAATCAAGGAATCACAAATGCAAAATAACATTTTAAGGCAACTGTACAAATAGAAGTCAGAGCTGAACGCAGAAAAGAAACTTTGGCTTATAATAAACTGCAAACTCAACAAAAATTAGTGCCGTTACAAAGGCAAAAAAATAACACATTGTGATACTGTGACACCTATGAAGAATTTTTTTCCAATCTAATTGGCACTAATAAGCCCTTAGATGAATTACTGCATCCACTTGAAGCATCACTGCTGAAGATGGTGATTAACTGATACAGTCCTTCAATTATTCAAGGGAGGAAAAAAGCTTTAGATAAACACCTGTTAAAAATAAATAAAAGCCTGAAAGACATGAAGTTATCTCATCTGGAGCTGCCTAAAAGACACTAATCTTGGAATGGTACAGAAGACAGCTATAAAAAGAAAATAAACGGTTTTCTTTGTCCAATGGTAATAGGAAGGGCAGTAACAGGGTTACACTGAAGCAAAGGCTACCTAAGTTCAGCATGAAAAAGTTATCCTGTCTAAAGCAAGTCGACTGCCTAAAAACCTTTTCGATTCTTCATCACTGACAATTTCAGAAACAGACTAAAGAGGGAACAGAGGGAAAAGAAGTCTTGTCAGGAAAGGTTTAGCACAGTGCTGGCTGTGCCCTGAAGCAGAGAGATGTCCCACTAAGATCCCTCTGCTTTTGCCCACCCCAGTATTCTCCCTATCAATTGCTAAGCACAGGCTCAGGCATGCCTTGTATACTTTCTGAGATGCAGAGCCTGCTTTTCTCAGTACATTACCCATAAGCATCCAGACAAGCCAAAAGAATGTTAGCATAATACACAACATACTGATTTGTGGGGGTTTTGAGGTGTTTTTTAAGCTCAAGGTGAAAGCTGTCTATTTCAGAAAATAACCCACCACTTTTTTCTACTCTTACTTTAGTTGTTTTTTTTCCTTCATGTGGAACACTTATCCCTTTCAACTGCACTACCAGTTCACCCACTGAAAGCTACAGGCGCCACTGAAAATTATAGAGTTTGTAAAACTTTATTCTCAGCCATTACTGAAAAGGGAGCAAAATTGTATAATACTAGTCCATTTTACATGTCCTTCTGCAGAGAATATCCTGTATAGCCAAGTGATAAGAAAGTGACATACGCTCGAAAAATTATTTTGTATAGTCTACTGCCACAGTTTTTTTGAAAGACAATCCACAAACAGCAACCATACTTATTTTTCAGTAGTTATAAAAATGATCATTCCCTTCCCAACAGACCCTGGAAAATGTTTTAAATACCTTACCTCTCACTGGCTTCTTTCATGGAATTGTCAGTTACAAAACAGAAATAGATTTTCTAAAGTTTTTTGAAGAGGGGAACCTAATTAGTCCTCACAATTTAATAATTAAAAGTCCATGGAGTAAAAACAAAACGAAAACCCCCAAAACCCACCCCAATGAAAACCCCAAAACCACAACAATACGATATTAGTATTTTCCACACATTCAGCTGTTCAAGTCTACAATTGATTCATTGGATAAACTTCCATAAAAGCATGTAAAAGAACGGAAGCAAAAAGTTTGAAGAACACAAAACACAATGGGAGAAGCTGTGAGACTATTAACTCATCTAGCATTGAGTATTAGCATATTATCTGAAATGGAAAAGTATTTGATTGACAGGATCTTCTAACATTTAATTTAAGTCTGTTTTGATAGAAGAAAGATTTATTGCACCAAGAAATTGCTTAGCAAGATCAAATGATGAATTTAGGTCAAGAAAGTGCCAGGGACTCTCCATGTCTGGACATTTCTCCTACATCAAGATGCAGATTTGTAGCAGGAAGTACCCAGAAGTTATACTTCTTAATGTAGCACACAGAGAAAAATGTCCAGAAAAGGCAAACATTTATTCTTTTCTCACACATACAACTAAACAATTTCATCCACTGAACATGAAGCATTTCTGAAGCATGTTCCAGGATTAACATTCAGATGACTGAACATTTAGGCCACAGGGAAGCTAACTGTGCTAACACTGGTTTGAGTTGCACTGTCATTCAGTACAGTATACAATTCCATTTCATGACAGTAATCTTAAATTTTTACAGTATGCATTAGTTTATACTTTCTCCTTGTTTAGCAGTGGCACTCTGAAGCTGTTAATAGCTGTTAAATAATCTTTTACTCCTAACAATTTCCAAGCATACTTCAAATATAAAGCCTACTCAGCCTAAAAAAAGGACAAGTCTCTTAGAAAATCCAAACATTTGCCTAGGATATACTTACAAAGCTTTTCTGGATGTAAATGCTTGCAAATCACCCACTGGTAGATTATTGAAGTTTGACCACTACAAACATCTTCTATATTTATACAATAGAGAAGGTACAAAAAGGAATTTATATTGGTAATACCTTATTTCCATTAATTTTGAAACCAATAAAATCTCCCTGTAGAAACTATAGGCTGGATCTGAGCAATATGTTGTTGGTTTTTTTTAAAATCGAGCTCCCCAGTTTGCTTTCTACAGCCTAAAATTTTCTGTTTGAGATGAGGGAAAGGGGGTGCTGACACTGATGGTCACCATCAGACAAAGCTACTGTACTTTATTATTAGGAAAATATCATTTATGAAAACCAAACATTCTTATAAAGTACAGAGTACAGCACTGATAAGTGTATGAACTTATGCATGCTCTTCATAGAATCATAGAATGTGTAAGGTTGGAAGGGACCTTTAAAGGTCACCTAGCCCAGCCCCCTGCAGTAAGCATCTTCCCTAAGATCAGGTAGCTCAGAGCCCCATCAAGCCTGACCTCAAATGCCTCCAGGGATGGGGCCTCCACGACCTCTCTGGGCAACCTGTGCCACTGAATATGTTCATCAAACATGCAAAAAGGACAAATACTGATTTCACAAACACAGTATATTAAAATGATCACGGTAAGTAACAAGATAATGTATTTTGCAACAGAAATTGTTGATTGTTGAGTTATTAATAGTTAAGGTCACCTGACACTTCTTATTCTGAGTTTCATTAGAATAGGATGGATAGCTTCTCATACATTTTACTTCATGCCACTTCAATGAAAGTGTTACACGATGGCACACGTAGCAAGAGTCGGTAACGATCTGTTGTCTTACAGGGTCATGTTAGTGATGAAACAGCAAGCTGAGAGAGCACAAGCATAAGGTGAGGGAAACAACAGTTATTTGAGAATGATCCTGCAAGGACTGTGAAAAGTGATTTATCTAACATCACTGAAATTCTAGTAGAATTTAGAAGATAATTTAATGACCTACACAAGGAGAAAGCGTGCGTTGTATAATTCTGTCTCTCTGTACCACTAAATCTTATAAAAAGGGATAGAGCAGGGTTCCTAGAAATTAAATAATTCACTATGTATTAAACCACTACTGGCATGTTATTCTATATTGGTGCATGGAATGAAATCAGCATCTTGTTATAAAAATGTTTCCATCACATACTTCAGATTCGCATGCTGCAGCTAAGCAAGACAAACAAATGAGTGAGTACTCTACTGGGAACATTAATTCTGACATTCCTTAATTTCACAGTCTTGACATTTTATACTCTTTTTACACATACATGCATTTCAATCCTAACAAAACCAACAGTTTTTAAAAGCCAACACTAAGAACAAGATTATTGTATCTGTATCAGATACTAACTGGTCATTTTTCCACTTGGGATACTGCTTCTCTGCTTTTAAATAACACATGATGACAACTAGCAATAACTGTCCTTTCCGTGCAGAGAAAGCCCAGCACTGTCACTGATGGTATCATTATTTCACTGCTCCAAAGAGCCCTTCTAAAGTGAAGCACCCTATCACCTAAAGAAAGTAGTTGTGGTAAATAATTTAAAATGTGGTAATATTGGGTTCTACACTTATATATTATTTTTCAGGTGAAAAAAAATGTTTTACTATCAATATACAAAGAAGAATTCACCCCATCAACATTCCACATTAGCTTAAAATGTGCTCTATTCAACTGAGTTTTGTCAACACAGTTTAAGATGCAGATTTTACTTAATTACACATGCCATTGGCTTTGATCACCTGCTCACTAACGAGCAAGGATCCTCACTAAAAAAAGTGACAGAAAATTGAAAAATATTTTTTAAAAAAAATCTCTTGCCCCCACAAATTTCAACCAAGTTCAAAGAGCTGTTCATGCCTAGCCAGGAAGAACAGTATAATTAATTCATTCTATATTAGTAGTATCACAAAATGTGTAAGGTTGGAAGGGACCTTTAAGGTCATCTAGTCCAACATCCCCCGCAGTAAGTAGGGACATCTTCACTAAATCAGGTCACTCAGAGCCCCGTCAAGCCTGACCTTGAGAATGTCCAGGGAGGGGCCCCTACTACCTCTCTGGGCAACCTGTTCCAGTGATCCACCATGCTCATATTGAAGAGCTTTTTCCTAACATCCAACTTAAATCTCCCCTATTCTAGCTTAAAACCATTACCCCTCATCCTATTGCTACATGTCCTTGTGAACAGTTCTTCCCCAGCTTTCCTATAGGCGCCTTTCAGGTACTGGAAGGCAGCTATAAGGTCGTCCCCCCCCAGGGCCTTCTCTTCTCCAGGCTGAACAAGCCCAACTCCTCCAGCCTGTCTTCACAGGAGACGTGCTACAGCCCTTAGAACATTTCTGTGGCCCTCTTCTGGACACACTCCCAACAGGCCCATGTCCTTCTTGTGCTGAGGGCTCCAAAGCTGGACACAGTACACCAGGCGAATACATGTACTAAAACAACCACTGTGAATCTAAGCAAAACATTTAATTATTTGTACATGAGAGATGGAGATGTTTTAAATGTACAATTCCATGATTTTATGATTCCTAGTCACTGAAATTTTCAAAAATGGTTAGAGAAAGAAATTTAGTATTGCCATAAGATTTTAAGCAAAAGCTTATTGCAGTCAGCCTCCAGATTTTGTAATACTTAAGCCAAGGAAATCTCACTTTTTCCCACCATGGTTTGGTGGGGTTTGTTTTCTTTATTTTTTGTCAGTTTCCTCACCAGCATATGCTTCCCTATCACATGGCTAATAAAAATATCTTCCAGGATAAAAAAACCCACAAAAAACCAACAAGGCCACACAAGAAAACCCAAAAGATTTGAACTTCATAGACACTGCCAATTTGAAATCTATTCTACTTTAAAACAAAAATACAATTCCACATATCCACTATCAAATTTCACTTGTTTTCAAGTATCTGCCTATGTAAGTAGATTTATAATTATGTTATTTTTAAAAAAGATATCATTGCTGCTGTAGGAAGTAAGCTAACATAACTTACAACTGCAACATATAAAAAGTCATAGGAATTAATCATATGTAACCTCAAGATCAGGCATGAAAGCACATAAATTAAAAACAAACAATAGCTGTTCTAAAATATTATCTTCTGGTTTGCTTTATCAAAGTTAATCAACTTAAAATTTGAAATTTTAGTGTGCAACAAAAAATTTTAGAAGTCAAAGAGCTGAATGAAACTTTTTTTTTTTTTAAGAGGGAGCACAAAGTAGAGTGAGTTCTACATCCAAATCCAGGTATTTGGAAGTCAAGAGAAAAACCTTGGAAGACAGTGGGAGCTTCCACATCCTTCCAGAAGTTCAAATTACTCAGAGTCATTCAGTACAGATTTGTTTCATTTGAAACCCTGACTTCTAAGCAAGTCCCCACAGCTAAAGCAAAATCTGCTTGTGAGGCTGAGAAAAACCTAGGACTCTAGTCAGACAATTGAATCTAATCTAGGTGATGCTGCTCTGGTAGAGGGTTGGACTAGATCTTTTGAGGTCCTTTCCAACCCCTTACATTCTGTAATTCTGTGAAAGACAGCACTGTCTTTGTGTCCCAGTGAAGCTCTGAAAGTCATCTCTGGGCTGGAAAATAATCAAGCTTTACATATAGACACAATCATACCCCATAGATTTTTTTAAGGGTACACAGACTGAATTTATCGTGGTGTGAAACTGAGTTTAACCTAAAGATATTATGGAGACTTTTCCAAAGGTTGCTTTACTTTTCACCACTTTAAAGACATTCAATTAATGTAATTTATTCTTCTCTTCCAGAAAACACACATTTCCGCTCCGAAGCAGTAGAATAGAATAAATCACACAAAAGATTCTTCAGTCAATCTACCATCTTTACTCTTTTTTGGGCTTGATGTTTGTTTATTTCCTTCAGGAGGAGATGAAAAACTGAAAAAAGGCTAAATATGATGGTAAGCTTTCTTAATGTCTGACAAAACTTAAGAACACAGTAGGTCAGTGACCTCAGTAACAGACAGGCTGTCAGTGCCAATACTTTGCTTGAGTCAATGCAAAAGACTACCTTTTCTATCCTTTGACTATAGGAGGCTCCTAGGAGGGAAATTAGCATAATTAGGCTAAAATTAGGCTTTGGAATACTGTTGAAAAGCCATTATAGAACCACTTTCCTCACAGAATTTGACATCTTGTTTATAAAAGTTAATTATTTTTGGTTACTGAGTCTTACAACAGACAAACCCAAATTACCTCCTAATTATAAAAGCCTTCACTGTTAACTGACAATGATATCAAACAGATTACCATAAGGTAGAGTTCTGTTCAATAACATTTGTTGGGAAATGATATGTGCCTTGCAACTCAAGAGTGGAGGCTGGCAGGAACTGTTTGCCACCAAAGATTTTAAACAACTGGGAAGTGATGTACATCTTGCCATTTGGTAGCCCAGGAAATAAGTTCCACAGCTATATCCCTAAGAGGTCTTGCCCAGGCATTATTATACAAACAAATCAAAAGAAGTAGGAGAGTCTGGCTCAAAGTTATTAAAATAAATAAATACCTCAGTACACTCAGGAAAGTTTCTCTGTTAGCTTATGGTACAACTGGACACTCCATCACAGCAAGATCTCTCTGCATTCCACCATAACCAGAAGTTTTACTTCAGAGTAGAATCACAGAACAGTTTGGGTTGGAAGGGACCTCAAAGATCATCAGATTCCAACCCCCTTCCATGGGCAGGGGCACCTCTCACAAAATCAGGTTGCTCAAGGCCCCATCCAACCCAGCCTTGAACACTGTAAGGGAGCGGGCATCCACCATCTCCCTGGGCAACCTGTTCCAGTGTCTCACCACCCTCGTAGTGAAGAATTTCTTCCTAATATCCAATCTAAATCTCCCACCTTCCAATTTAAAACCATTCCCTCTCATCCTGTTGCTAAATGCCCCTCTAAAAAGTCCCTCCCCAGCTTTCTTAAGGGCCCCTTCAGGTACTGGAAGGCCGCTGTAAGATCTCCCCAGAGGCTTCTCTTCTCTAGGATGAACAAGCCCAACTCTCTCACCCTTTAAGAGTAGCATCACTATACAACACCCTCCTGTTTCCCTGAACTGCAACTCCATTTAATTCCATCAACCAGGAATTGCGCCCAAAAAGCCCAGTTTTGCAGAATCCATAAAGAACCCTCACACTGCTAACAATAGCAATGTACACAAAATGCAAGCACGACTTCATCATTGGTGTAAAAGCAATTACTCAAAGTGAAAACAGTCCACACCATAATCCTGGTATTTGAGATTCCTATTGCAGCAGTTGCAAAATACAATGGTAAATGGGAATTATGTCAGAACTCTAATACTGATCGTAGTCATCACTCCTTTTGGAAAACTAGATCTCCACATCTTCATTTTGACACTTCCAGTTATGTTCTTCAGGTCTGGATCTGAATCTTGAAATGTTTAAGCTAGTAAAATGTAATACTAAAGCTTTTGCCTCCTGACTACTTTTCAGTTAACAGGAATCTATCTGCCTGCGTAGCGTCAGTGCTGTGGAGAAGGGTATTATTTTCTCCTCTCACCATTGCCCTCAGTGCCAGAGAGCAGGAAAACGGTCTTACCTATTCAATGGCTCCATAAATCTGTTTAAAGATTCAAAGTTTAAATTTCCAGAACAGCTTTCCTGTTCCTTCCAGAAGTTATTTCTGCAGGGGATGAGCCCAGACGTCACAGAATTTTAGAGACTGAAAACAGCTTTCCTGCCTCCAGCTGGTATCTGCTCTGTGTTTAGGCCCAAATGGTATATAGCCTGCCACCTAAAGAATCCTCTCCATTCGTGTTAACTGGCAGATCCTTGGTGACTGCAGAAACGACTTTCCCATAGCAAATAAGCAAAGATTTATTCTGATTTGATTTAGAATCTAAGTTTACTCACAGAATTAGTTCCAAGAACTTGCAGCTTTGGTTCTCCTGATTCCAGAAGCTTGGCCACCATATGTAGAAAACTTTCCACAAATGGTTTTATGCTTTGAGAATGGCAAGCCATTAGAAGTTGGTCCAACGCTTCCATGGCAATTAAAACGTTCCTGAAATTTAATTAGAGACTCACATAAAGACACATTACATTTATCAATTAGTTCCATTTAGGTCGTTATTACTACAAAGATTAGAAAATAAAGCATGGAAGGTACATATTTCCTACTGTCTAAAAATGGAAATTATTGGCACTTCCTACATTTCAGGGGGGTTGGGGGGTCAGGGGGAATTGAGTGGTTTTTTAAGGGATGTCATAATACTTGCTAACAGTAAAATACAGCTCCATTTTCTTTCCTATCACATTTTAATTTTCAATTACCAATCCAAGCTTTCTAGTATCCAGATCCTGTCTATCCAAATCCCTGTAAGGAAAGCCAGCAACTTACAATACTTCTGCACACTAAGACAACACTCTGAGTAAATGAAAAAAAGAGCAAAGAAAGCTGTGACCAAATTACCCTAAAGAATGGGCATACACCTATTCTATAAATTTATAAAAGTAGCTTTTGATATCAAGACAGCCAAAAGTGATGGCCCGTGATGGACACTGCCTTGCTTTTCCAACTCCTGTCACTTCTTAGACTAATATTTTACTGATCATTTAGGAATTCTTTAAAATCTTCTCCCTCTTTTGACTCTACATTCTTTAAAATTTCCAGTTCAAATAGGATTTAGAGTTTGACAGAGTTTTAAAGTTCCCATTTAAATACAACTTAGCCCAAAGAGTTGAGAAGAAAGATATCCCAACTTCCCAACACTCTAAATGACATTCAAGGATGTATTGGGTTTACACCACAAGGTTTTAGTACCAAGGGGGCTACAGGGATGGCTTCTTTAAGAAGCCACCAGGAGCTGCCCCTATGTCAGACAGGGCCAGCTCCAGCTATCTCCAAGACTAACCCACCACTGCCAAAACTTGAGCCCCTCATTGTGCCCTGAAGGAGCTGCAGCCCACAGAAAGACTGCTGGAAAGGAGCCCATGGTGGGGCAGGTAGTCTGGCAGGAACTGTGCTCTGTGGGGGGCTCACCCTGAAGCAGTCCCATCCTGAAGGACTGCATGCCACAGAAAGGACATGTGCTGGAGCCGTTCTTGAAGGACTGTCTCCTGTGGGAGGGACCCAATGCTGGAGCCGGGCAAGAGCGAGTAGGGAGGAGCGGTGGATAAAAGATGTTATGAGCCAATGGCCATCCCCATTCCCCATCCCCCTGTGGTGCTGTAGGGGAGGATGTAGAAGAGTCACGAGTGAAGTTGAGTCTAGGAAGGAGGGTTGGAGGGAAGATATTTTTAGGTTTGATTTTACTTCTCACTATCCTACTCTGTTATTAATTGGCAATAAATTAATCTTCCTAAAGTTGAGTCTTATTTGCCCATGATGATAACTGCTGAGTGACCTCCCTGTCTTTATGTCGATCTATGAGATTTTCATCTTATTTTCTCCTCCACCTGGCTGAGGAGGAGTAAGAGAGTGGCTGGCTGGGTACCTGGCAGCAAAAAGATTAACTCATCAGGAAGGGATTGTGTCTGTTTGGCCTTCTAAAGTTGATCAGAACAAACATGATGAAATGCTGCTACATGCTGGCATCTATTTTTAATGCTGTTACTTATTTTCTTACCCATAGCGATGCCTGACAACATCTCTGCTCAGTCTCTCTGCTAGGTAAGCACCAATTCGATCCAGCTTTTCTGGTGCAGAAACTGCATAGAAAGTCAGCTTCTCCATATCAGCTTTAACAAGACCATCCTAAAAATACACATACAAAATAAAAGAGTCCACAGAAAATATAAATATAAAGCTTTTGAAGTGTTTTTCTTTTTGTCAACTCAACATTTAAAGATCTGAGCCACACAGATGGGAAAAAGCCACTGAAAAAATTCCCACTGCTTTTGAGCAAAATTGTCAGTAGCCGCAAAAATTACCAACATAAAATATTTTTTAAAATAAATGAAGCAACTATCTTCTCCCATCTTATTTGTGGGGAGAGGAACATGTAATCCAAAAAGAAAAAAAAAGTATTTAGTGAGATATGTCAACGGTTCTATAACACAGTTTTTCCTCTACTGGTACAATGTGGGATTTTTTCTTTTTTTTTCAGTTTAAGTATTTTATATTGTAATTTAAATATTTTATTTCTTTGGTGCCATGTATTGAACAAGGCTGACATATAGGGTATCTGAAGGCTAACTGTTAGAACAAGATAAAGATTAATGTATTCGTTCCAACATGAACTCTCATACAGCTCTCCTCAGGTGAGGTCAGAATTTTGTAACTAACAGGTAAAAATGGATAAAGCTGCTTTCTTTTTCCCCTGTAAGTTCACAAAGCCATTCTATTTTTTTCAAATAAATCACTTTGAAGCTTCTAATACGCTCATTATTAATTAATATATTTTATCAAGCAAGTCCCACACTTTAGAAAAGACCTGTAGCTCAGTGAAACATCATGGACTGGTTTGTGTCCTGCAGTGAGTCAATAAATATTACCAAACACACAAACTTAAGAAGTGCCAACACTGAGGTACGGAGCAATATTAAAGCTATAAAACTATTAACTGTAGCAATTCTGGGTGTTTCTACACCTGTACTAAACAAATAGATCTATGAGACCATATTGCCTCATGTACCTTTTAAGATGTAAGCCAAAACCTTATACAAACACTGTTGTGCTTATTTCTACTATAATACAAGATAATAACAGCTGGTAACACATTTAAAAAAATACAGGAGCAGAAACATAATAAAGCATATAATGTATTGTTTATGCATATTATTTTTATTAAGCATTATTACTGTTTAATAAATTATAACGGTACTATTATTTAATTTAGTAATATTTATGTACTTTATATTAACTATTTACATTATTTATATTAAATACATGTTTAATAATTTAACATGGAAGTTAGTTATTGTCACTGAAAATAAGAGCAAGGCTATAATATAGATCCAAAACTGTTCCAGTGAAATGAACAAACTGTGTATGAATAGCTGGAGAAACTAAAAGGCAACAACAAAAACTTTTGGATCACATCACAGTCCACCAGAAGTATAAAAACCACACACAGTCAGTACATCATGAGTTAGAAAATTAAAATCTTATATAAAACAGAAAATGATCACACCTGCAACTGTAACAAAACAAGTGTTTGAGGTTCTAAGTAGTTTTGAAGTTAAGTGCTACCTTTGCTGCAGAATACCCTGGTCAATTAAATCTCTCTTTCTCTAAACAAAACATATTAATATTACTCTTCAATACGTAGGGCTGTGCATATTGAATTTAACTGGGAATTAAACCAGTTGATCTGTAGAGGTCCCTTTCCAGATAAATTTGGCTAACCTCTGTTAGAACTATGAAGCACTGATGAGGAATTAACTCTAAAATGTGAAAACAGACACGAAAAAAAAAATTATAAAGCATTAGTTGCTTGGGAAAAGGAAAAAAAAAAAAGCCAATCCCTTAAAAATGTAAAGTCATTACTCACTTTTGGATCTTCAGGAAATATGTTATCTACCAGACGCTTGTAGCGAGGTCGCAAAGCCGCACAGCAACAACACACTCCTGCAGAGAGATTTACCCAACAGAATTTAGAATTATGTTTCAGGACCTCCAACATTTTAATTTGAAGTGACTAGCCGACAAGCAAGGAGGAAAAAGATACAGTGAATTCAGCTGCTTGTTACTATGAGCAGTAAAGCACATTTAAGGTAATTGAAAATGACTGAGAAGTCAAATAAGCAGGACAACTATTGTACTGTAATACATGAGAAAATATGCAAGCCTCTTGGGTACTAGAAATTCACCTGTCATCCAGCCATACTTCAAAACATGCAGAAAAATAAAGACACTTCAAAATTTAATAATAATAAAATCAAGGCTACTGCATTTATCTTCATTCTAAATGATCATTTCAAAACATATCTGAACATGCATTATGTTCATTCTGCTACAGAAAAAGTCAGCTACAAAAATCTCCTGCTTTCAGGCAACCATATAAAGCACAATATACAAAATAAGCTCTCCCTTCGTTATCCCACTATTTTACTGGGCATCAGACAATAGGCAGTCAGTGGAAGTGAATAAAGATATTTTCCTCATGTAATTTCTACTCTGCTACTACTATGTACTAATATAATCAGAACAACATACATAGCATAAATTTTAAAAGTGTCACATTGCAAGCTATGAGATAGAAACCAACAAAGTATGGCTTGTTTTTTTCCTAGCATTCAGGACAACTAGGACTTTAGAACAATTCCAAATAAAAATTTAGCAAAAAAAATAACCCTGAAAAAATATTTCTAGATAGTTGTCCAGCTGTTTTATCATTGCAGATTTATTCCCAAGGAACTGAATGTTTTGGCAAATCAGATTTTAAATGTTTCAGTGGACATATCAACCTTACTGGTGAGGCCTCAGATTAACACTAAAGCAACTCTGATGCATAAGAACCACTAAACTGGCAACAATACACTGAATAATATAATATAGCAAGTATGCACGCAGATCAGATCCTGCCTGGACTTTCAGATCTCAGTACCTAAAACATCCAAAATAGCTAAATATCTTACAAATAT
>VZTU01019481.1:10469-70875 GCA_013400835.1 Zapornia atra | reverse complement strand
CCATGGCAGGGGAGTTGGAACTTGATCTTTAAGGTCCCAACCCAAACCCTTCTATGATTCTATGGCCCATAAGGATCATCAAGTCCAATTCCTGGCTCCACACAGGGCCAGCCAAGTCAGAGCATGGGACTGAGGGCATTCTCCAGACGCTTCTTGAACTCAGCCAAGCTCGGTGCTGTGACCACTTCCCTGGGGAGCCTGTTCCAGTGCCCGACCACCCTCTCAGTAAAGAACCTCTTCCTAATATCCAACCTAAACCTCCCCTGTCACAGTTTCATGCTGTTCCCTTGGGTTCTGTCAGTGGTCGCCTCTTCAAAGTTTTTTCCAAAACAGCTCATCCCAGTAATGAAATGCTGGATAACTCTACTCCTTCCAATTACATCTCTGAAACTTAATTCCTATTTGTTTAAAATTCCTTTCTTTTTAAAAAAAAGAAATGTGGGGAGGGTGGAGAAACAGGTAAATACTTCTAGTCTCTAGACTGTGAACCCATAAGTCTGTGATAAGAGACTGTCCCCGTTACAGATGTAGGAATATGTATTACACATCAGTGTAGTTGGTCCCAGAAGGTATTTCATTATTAGGAGATGATACACTGTAAAGTTGTTTTGCCACTGAGGAAGACCTCTGTATCAGTGTATTAATAGAAATTGTGCACATCGTGGTGGCTTCTTGTAATTACCTCACCATCTCTAACTTGCCCTTTGCCCTTGGAGCAGAACTGAGGGTTTCCTACAGCTGTACAACACCCTTTGCACAGAGACCTCAACTTGGCAAAGCTGTCTCTACTAACCAGCCTATAAATGTACTATGTATTCAGAATTTAGTATGTCTCTATGTACTTTTATATCCATCTAAATACATGTGTAACTGTTCTGCTTACCTGCTTGAAAGTTGGCCTCTGAAAAATAGCAAAATGTAGTTGGTGAACAGTGGATGTAGGTTTACAAGGGGCAGTACTAATGATTGGTTACAAGGGGCAGTCTTAATGATAGGCACACGTTCAATTCTTAAGGATATAGATGTGTTCTTCATAATCACAGAATCACAGAACCAAGCTTTTTTGTTGTTCTGAAAGGTAAACTTAATAGTACATGATATTTCTCCCATGCCCTTCAGCCAGCAGAGTTTTTAGACGCGTTTATATCACAGATTATATCACAGAATCGTAGGGGTTGGAAAGGGCCTTGAGAGATCATCGGGTCCAACCCCCCTGCCAAAGCAGCTCCCTAGCTCATATTGCACAGACAGGCATCCAGATGGGTCTTGAATATCCCCAGAGAAGGAGATTCCACCACCCCCCTGGGCAGCCTGTGCCAGGGCTCTGTCACCCTCACTGGGAAAAAGTTCTTTCACATGTTGGTGCACATATAAACACATCTGAAACGAGGTAGCACACCCCCTATGGTTTTGGGTTTAGATCTGCTAAGATTGTGGTTGCTGGGTGAATAACCTCATCCTGTGCTGGTTTCCCTTGTCTGCTGTTACTATGGCAATGTGTAAATTAAGTATCTCATATGGCTTGGTTTATCTGTAAAGCCTTGGGCTCTGTACTGGTTTTCCTCACACTGCTGTGATGCCCTGTTTCGGGTCTGTGCTGGAGACAGGGCTGGTAGCCCAGGGATGGCTTTGTTACTGCTGAGCAGTGCTTACACAGAGCTGAGGCCTGTACTGCTTCTTATGCTGCCCTGCCAAGGAGCAGGCTGGGGGTGCATGCAATAAGCTGGGAGGGAACACAACTGGGACAGCTGACCCCAGCTGATGCATATAGGAGACTTTGGGGAAGTCTAAGGAAGAGCTAATAAATCAACAAACCCTCAATTTGTTTGGGTTCATTTGGGTTTTTTTTATTTGCTGGGAACTGGGAAGAGAGAGAGGGAAGAGAGAGAAACCATAATATGTAGTTGGAAACCACCTGATCCTTAAGTCAGCTGCAAGGTAAGGAAAAAGACTCCAATCATCCAAGCAAGCAAATTGAAAGGATACAGATTCTATAGGATATATTATTGGATATTTTTATGTAGGATATCATAGAATCACAGCGTGGTTTGGGTTGGAAGGGACCTTAAAGATCATCAAGTTCCAACCCCCCTGCCATGGGCAGGGACACCTCTCACTAGACCAGGCTCTGCAAGGCCCTATCCAACCTGACCTTCAACACTGCCAGGGAGAGGGCTTCCAATTTAAAACCATTCCCCCTTGTCCTACCACTTCATGCCCTTCTAAAAAGTCCTTCAGCTTTTTTGTAAGCCCCCTCAGGTACTGGAAAGCTACTATAAGGTCTCCCCAGAGCCTTCTCTTCTCCAGGCTGAACAACCCCAACTCTCTCATTCTGTCTTCACAGGAGAGGTGCTCCAGCCCTCTGATCATCTCTGTGGCCCTCCTCTGGACCCATTCCAACAGTTCCATGTCCTCCTTATGTTGGGGACTCCAGAACTGGACACAGGACTCCAGGTGGGGTCTCACGAGAGCAGAGTAGAGGGGCAGAGTCACCTCCCTCGACCTGCTGGCCACGCTCCTTTTGATGCAGCCCAGGATACAGCTGGCCTTCTGGGCTGTGAGCGTGCAGTGTCAGCACATGTCGAGCTTCTCATCCACCAGCACCCTGAGTCCTTCTCTGCAGGGCTGCTCTCTAGCACAGCATCTCCCAGCCTGTACTGATGATGAGGATTGCCTTGACCCAGTTGCAGGACATTGCACTTGTCCTTGTTGAACCTCATGAGGTTCACATGGGCCCACTTCTCCAACTTCTCCAGGTCCCCCAGTATGATATCCCATCCTTCCAGTGTGTCAACTGCACCACTCAGCTTGGTGTATAATTGTAGTTTTCTTCTTTATGTGTCCTGGTATTATAATCCATTTCTCCATTATTTCTTAGGAGAAACATTTAGGCTGCTCTGGGTGATTGTAGCACACTGGGACTTGAAGTTTTAAAAACTTTGACAGATGTTAAACATTTGCAAAGGCAAGATGGCACAGTTTCAGAAAATTTGGGGAAAACAGTTTCCTTGACATTTTGTTCATTTTTTCAGGTGACTGTTATGATACAGGTTTTTGGTCTACCCATGAGATGTGGGGATCTTGTTAATTCTTCTTCCTTTTTAGCCACATTCCTTAAGAAAATGTTATTCACTCTCTTCATCCAACAATTTGGTGTTCTCCTTAGTAACTTCTGAAGCTGTTGACCAGGCATGATCTCTGCTAAATATGGCTGAAGAGTTTCTGTGAGCTGGCTGAGGTGCTAGATTTAAATAGCTAGCATTGCTTCTGGAAGTGCTGCGAGGTGAACATGGCTTGTTCTCTAGCTGGTTAATCAGTATGCTCAGGGTAGCCCAGAAATTGGCATCAGTTTAACTCAAAATAAGTCATAACACAGTTTGCTTCCCCAGATGGCAGGTTACTATGCAGTAGCATACTCTGGGTAGGTAGCATGGTCTGGGTAGTGTGATGTGGCAAGAAAACTTACAGGTACTGCAGAGGAGAGGAGGTAGAGCCTCAGAAATGAGGAGACAAGTTGGGCTTAAGGCAAGCAGACATGAAGGGGCCTATGGGCCAAGAAGGGAATTGGACCTCTCTGGGACATGTGCTACAAATATCTTCTTTAAAGATGCTGAGCGTGCTCTATTTTACTGTTGCTACTGTTACATCTACAGTAGCAACTTGTAACATAGTCTTGGGGGTGTCTTTGCAGTTGGTTCTCAGGCTGGACATACATAGTAGAGATGATAACAAAAACATGATGTTGTAAAGATGTTTAAAATAGTATTTAATTAAATGGAATTATTCCAAATAAAATGTAGTGTTTAGATGTACCTGGCTTTTAAGTGAAAACCTGTAGTCTGGTAAGTCAGGGAAACTTTTTAGGAAGAATAAAAAAAGTTCTCACAGGGAGTTTCTCCTTTTACCTTTGGTATTGTTCCCTGTGCACCATCATGGCAGCAATTGGTACCCTCTGTTCTTCAACCTTTTAGCAGCCCCACAACAGAAGGGTCTTCTGACAGCCCGGGCAAAAGAGACAGTTGTTCAGTTTCTTCTGTCTCTGAGGCACCTACCCCAAAAGCCTCCCAGTACCCTTTTGGGTCTTTGAAGTACCCTCTCCGGAGGAAGTCTATGCCCAGGTTGCACAGAGCCTCTGGGCCAGTCACAATTCCCAGTTAGATTAACTTCAGCCTCTAGTAGAGTCAGCTGCTGGGATCCCCCTGTCACTCAAGAAATGTAGGTGGGCTCAGACCCTTCACAGTTCCATAGTATTAGGGTACACCTGGCACCAGTGTCTACCAACACTTGGTACTTCTGTGGCTCTGGNTTCAAGAGGATCACAGGCACAATTGCAATCACACAGTCTGAGCTGTGCTGGAAACTGGCACAGTGTTTTTTATGGGGGAGTGATGTCAGGTGGTGTGGAAACAGCCTGGGCTGACTCAGCTCACCTGGGCTGTGTGCCTGGGGGGGTTGACTCTGGCCTGGCCAGAACCAGGACATTTTCCTTCTGAGAAGACTTATTTTCAGTAAATAGAAGACATGCAAGTCATTATCTGTCACAAAGGCTGTCAGGTGAAGTTTGGGAAAACTGGTGTTCTGGGTTTTCCATGGACCACTCTTTTGGGCAGAGAAAACATTGGGCAGATAAGGACTAACTTGTTATTTAATCCTCTCTGTGGTATTTGTGGAAGTGACTGCTTTAATGCCTTTCAAATATTCTGATGGTGGATTTTTCCTTTCTGAGGAGTACTATTGAATGTATGATGAGTTATTTAAAAGCTATTTAGACTCTAAATATCTTTTGGTCTTGATACAATTAACTAACTTAATGCCTATTGTTTAGGCAGCATTTTCAAGGTAACTGTAGTAGCTGCTAGGTTTTTTTCTGGCATTTTCTACTGAAGGAGGAGTTTTATAGTTTCTTCTCTGTGTGCAAAGCTCACAATTGTTTTTTTTCTGCAAGAACAAAGTGTAATTGATATTAGTAAAGTGTCTGAGGAATTCTACACTTTGTTTAATCAATACATGTTGTGAATGATGGCAAAAGCACTGAGAACTTTGCTGGCTGCTGCATGGTTCCCTTTGGATTGAGCTATCAGAGATTAGCTAGTGGGAAAGACAGAAGCAAAGGAGGCCAAAGGGATTTAGGTAAACAATCTTCTGTCGAAGTGTATCCTTAGAGCATCTTCCTTTTTGCATGTGGGGGCCAATTCAGCTGCTACTTTGATCAAGCTTGAGGGCTCGGATGGCTTTACATGCCATGCAGCTGTGGCTAGAGGCCACCATGCCTTTTAAAGCCAACACTTGGTGGGGAATCTTCCCTTCTACCTAGGATTGACATGGCTGTTACTTCTTCCCCCAAACACTGGATGATGCAGCCACGGACTGCAGATTTGCTGTGCCCAGTTTAAAACCACACTGGAGGAATTCAGGTAGTGCTTGATTTTAAATTGCATTGTTCTTTTGTTTGGGGTTTTTGTTTGGTTGGTTTTTTTAAAAAAACTTTCTCTCTCTCCTGTAAGATTTATTGACATTGGATACCTGTACAGCACCTGTAACTTCTTGGGGTGGTGTTTTTTGTAGCTAGTGCTATATAATCATAGAGTGTGGTAGGTTGGAAGGGACCTTTAGAGATCATCCAATCCAACCCACCTGCAGTGAGGAGGGACATCTTCACTGGATCAGGTTGCTCAGAGCCCCATCAAGCCTGACCTTGAATATCCCCAGGGATAGGGCCTCCATTCACCACCTCTCTGGGCAACCTGTTCCAGTGATCTCCCACCCTCATATTGAAGAACTTTGACAGAATCACAGAATTGTAGGGGTTGGAAGGGACCTCCAGAGATTAGTGGGTCCAGCCTCTCTGCCAAAGCAGGCTCCCTAGGCCAGGTCACACAGGTAAGCATCCAGATGGGTCTTGAATATCTCCAGAGAAGGAGACTCCACAACACCCCTGGGCAGCCTGTGCCAGCGCTCTTTTTCCTAATATCCAACCTAAATCTCCCTTTTTTGAGCTTAAAACCATTACCCCTCATTCTAGTGCTACATGCCCTTCCCAAGGAACAGTCCTTCCCAAGCTTTCTTATAGGCACCTTTAGTCTTTCTATGTTTGTCACTGTGGTATCAGGCTCCCAAAAATGTGAGTGCTTGACTTGACAAATGAAGATGGGGAACATAGAAAATGGACAGAGCTGCAGCTGAGATCTTTAATAGAGGCTCACGTCCCAACATAAGTAGTATGTTAAATTGGTGCAGTTTAGATTTAATATTTCAAGACTTGGTATAAGGTTTAACCAGCTTCATGCAGACATAATTTGGTTTAACCAGTATCACATAATTTTCAAAGGAAGGAAAGTAAGACATTGGAGTTTTTCAAGTACATGAGGAAAAACAGATGCCTACCAGTCTAAAACAGTTACCAGGCTGTGTACAAGAAAATTCCAGAAACCACTGAACAAGTAAGTTCAAGCTGGCACTTAGTGTTTGGAAAAGATGGAATCTGAAGCCTAGAAGAAATGTGAACAGAAATGGGCTGCATCATTTTTGCTCTGGTCAAGATGATTAGCAGGGCTACAGAGAGAGCTCAGACTTCTGATAGAGCTGGTAAGTAATGTGACTGTTTTTCAGTGGCATGAACTGTACATGGAAGAGATAAGAAGTTCCCAAGGGCATGGAGATAACTGTAGTAAAACAACCTGAATTAAGCAAAACTGGTTGATCCCTGGCTCGTTCTGTGACTCTGAGAACTCGGTGAAGGTTGCCTGGGGAGGGATGAGCCCAGAGCTGGATGTGATTTTTCTGAAGCTTCAGAAGCCACTGTAACTGTGGTAATCAATAACGAAGGTAGTAATCAATAACATGGCATGTAAGGGGATGAATGGCTCTTATAATTGGCCTAATGAATTGGAAGAATTGACAACATGAGCTGGTTAGGACTTTTTAAAGGCCTGTGACAAGAAAGAAAAATTCTGGTCATCCATCAGTAGCCTGTTGAGGGTTTTTTTGGGGGGGAGAATCTGTTTGCTTAAAGCTTATTTTCTCTCATCAACACTAGTGATGGATCCTTGTTCTGCTTCTATAATTTGAAACAGCTGGATATTGTCTCATCTCAGTGTGCTGGTAGACTGTAAAATGCATAATAAAACTTGGAAATAATTTATTTGCATGTACCTGGAATAATTATGTGGCTGGGTTTATGTATATACATATATATATTTCAATCACTCATTTACTTGAGAGAGATAAAAGAAGGCAGGTGACACCCTACACTAAAATAGATTGCTATCTGTTTTGGAGATACTGCTCACTCTGAACCACAAGAACTGAAACAGGAGTGAAGGAACACACTGGATAAGCATGAGGCAGCAAAGCACTGGCAAAGGGCTGTGTTGTGCTGGCAAAGCTCAGAACTCAATGATGATGATGGGGTGGGGAGGGATGTCACTAGCACGACACAGCTGGTTTGCATTATAAACTGTTGTAATTCCATAATTACAGCAAACATTTGCTGGATTTTGGTGCATGTCTAGGAACCAGAGATCAAAACTTGATAGTATTTGTTACCAACTGGCAGAGAGAACCCTAAAATGAAGCTTTCATTTTATTAAAAGAATAAAATCAACTCTGTTCAGCTTGATAATTGAATAAATTGTTTAAAACTAGAAGACTACTGAACTGGATGGATGCAAAGCTGTGACAGCAAGAGAGGAGATGCTTTTGCTTTTTTGACAAACTGTGAGTACTGATGAAATACTGACACTTAAACCCCCAAATCTTTAAGTGGAAAGAAGAGGAAATAGAAATTAAAATACAGAAAATTCGTAAGGAGCGTAAAATCCTGTTCATCATGGAGTGCAGGGATAGGACAAGGGGCAATGGGTTCAAGCTGAAAGAGGGCAGGTTTAGGTTAGACTTCAGGAAGAAATTCCTTACTGTGAGGGTGGTGAGGCCCTGGCACAGGCTGCCCAGAGCAGCTGTGGCTGCCCCCTCCCTGGCAGTGTTGAAGGCCAGGTTGGATGGGGCTTTGGGCAGCCTAGTCTAAAGGAGGGTGTCCCTGCCCATGGCAGAGGGGTTGGAACTAGATGACCTCTGAGGTGCCTTCCAACCCAAAGCATTCTGTGAGTCTGTGATTCTGAGACATTGATTGGAAAATTCTGCCTCATGCAGATGAAGCTGTGGAGGCATTTTGCTGAGCTCCTTGTTAGCTGCAGGAATGCCTCATTGCTAGGCAGGTGGTCAAAGGTCAAATTGTCAGGTGTTGGAGATACATTCCAAGTGATTGTGTTCTATCTTTAGAAACAGTGAGAAAACCACATTTTGCATGAAGATAAAGCTGTGTTCCATGGCTCCCTTGTAATCCAACAAGAAGTTTCTTTCCATTGGGTATTCAGCCTCTACAGGCCTAAAATTTGAAACCAAGTGTGGTAAGAGTTGACCAAAAGACACTGGCTGGCTAGTGTTCCTTCAGAAGAGATGTCAGAGCATGGAAACCTCAGACTAATGTTTGTGTTGTCCCAGTATCCACAGGTAGCACGTGGGATGGTGATGTGCTTGTTGCCAGGGTACTGGTGGGAAACAACACACACCAGGAGGTCAATTACAACATTCTAATAGTAAAGAACTAAAAGTGGCTTACACAGAAAGTAGGTCTGGTCAAACAGGTGTCCTCCTTCTTTGCAGGGACTAGAAATTTAGGGACTGTTTTGTAGGTAGTTGATTGTGTGCTGTAGGAAATTAATGTGACAAAATTTAACTAGAGAGCAGAAGGAAAGGGAAGGCAGCAATTACTTTAAAGAAACCCCATCTTGGTCACTCCTGTTGACTCTCTCATAGATTTCACCCAGTCACATTCTCACACCCACGTGCTGACAAGCACCAAGATGCCCATGTCCAAGCAGCGATGTCAGGCAGGCTGGAGATCCCCATGGGAGACAAGGAAGGGTGGGACTGGAGGTCATCCTTGGCAGTGGAAAATCTTGTCAGGATGCTGAAAGTTTGGAGTAACTGGCATAGACTTTAATTTCTTCACAGTGCCTGGTATGGGGCTGTGTTTTAGGTTTCTGCTGGAAACAGTGTTAATAACACAGGGATGATTTAGCTATTGCCGAGCAGCGCTTGCACAGAGCCAAGGCCTTTGCTGTTCCTCACCCCACCAGCAAGTAGGCTGTGGGTGCACAAGGAGTTGGGAGGGGACGCAGCCAGGACAGCTGACCCCAACTGATCCAAGGGATATCCCAGTCCACATGACATCATGTTCAGCATGTAAAGCTGGCAGGGAGGGAGGTTGGCCAGGGCAGCAGTGGCTCAGAGGCTGGCTGGGCATTGGTTAGTGGTGAGCAATTAAGCTTTTGGCATCGCTTGTTTTTCTAGGTTTCAGTGTTGGTTGGTGGGTTTTTTGTTTGGGGGGGTTCTGTTTGCTTCAGACCTTCCAAAATTATTACTCTGTCTTCATCTCAACCCACAAGTTACTGCACCTTTACCCTCCTGATTTTCTCCCCCATCCTGCCATGTGGGAGGTGAGCAAGCAGCTGTGTGGGGGCCAGGTTTAAATCACAATAGTCACCCAGGTATTTCTATCCTTCAGCTATTACAGTGTGGTTTTCCCATCATAATCTTGCTTACCTCATCCCCCATAAACCCCAGGGAAAGTTGCTACCTATTGTCTGTGTGTCTGCATTATGGCTACAGCCTGCCTTCCCCCTGGGATAGGAAGCATCGGGCTGGCGCATAGCGTATGGTGTGCTGCAGCCCTGCTGCTATCCTCCTGTTACCACAGCTCAGCTCTTCTGCTGACAAGTCATCTTGCTGTGGGCCTTATCAGAGCTCAGTCCTCCTGGTTCTCAAGGCAAACAGCACATTCCTCAGTGTTTACCAGTTTAATTGCTGTTAATCACATCTTTGGTTATCACCTCATGCTGTTCCTTCAACCCATGCTGTTGCCTGTGTGTTCAGACAAGTAATTCCCATTCATGCTTCACTCAAACCAGGCTTAAGGCTTCAGCTCCCTCCAGCACCACCGGATGGTCTGATATGAGCAGGGCCATTCTAACAGAGTGTGTGTCTGGATGTTGGGGTGCCACCTGGCCAATGCTTTTACACACCACTGATGGAAAAATCAAACAGAGATGCTTTCTAGAAGAATTCCACACACCATCAGTGTCACAGTGGCATGATTTAACATTTTCACTGGTATTCCAGAAGCCAACTTAAAAAAAAAAAACAAACCCAAACCAACAAACCCTGCCTCTTTAAATTGCCTGAAAACAAAGGTCAGTCTCAGATGTGATCTGCTCCAAACTAGGACCTTTAAACACAGCACACCAGCGTTACCTCCTGCCCAGTCACACTTCTAGGAACAAGAATTGAAAATTAAATAAATAAATACATGTAGCAGCCTCCTGGAGAACAGCAACAGTGGGAAGGACACAAGGATGTTTCTGAGCATCCAGCTTCTTGTGGGCAAACTGCTGATGTGATTCCGTGCTAAAGATGCCTAATTCAGGCAGTGGGTGTAAGCACAGGGTGTTGTGATGGTTTTACCCATTGCCCTGTGGCACCTGTGAGACCAGCCCGCTGCTGGGAAGATGCTGGGGTGAAGGTTTTGAAATGCTGAGCTGAAGAATTTGTACAAAACTCCATGTTTGAGGAATAGAGGGAAAAATCTGATACAGTGGGAGATGAGTGGGAGAGTGTTTCGGGTTATCGAGTAGGAAGTCAAGAGAGAGTGTACAATGGAAAAGCAACTGTGATAAAGAGCATAGTGAATGCTCTGAGGCTTTTTTTTTTAACCTCATTAAGGGAAAGGCAGCAGAGATTGGATGCTGGCACCAGGAGAATTCAGACTATAACTTCAACTCAGGCTCTTAATCCCCATTGATCACTATGCTGAACACTGCCAATGGTGCTGGATTCCAAAGGACTTGGTGTTTTCAGGTGGATAATCTTGACAGTAAGGAGGTGTTATTTACTTCATTACTTCTTTATTTCAAGCGTAAGTAACCTGTGATACAAAGCCCAGGCTATGTGTACTAGCTCAGAGCTGATGGTGCTTCTTAGGGCTGAATGCTGCAGCTACAATTTGAAAAATAGCATAGAATCATGGAATCATAGAAAGGTCTGGGCTGGAAGAGACCCCAGGCATCATAGAGTTGAAGGCATTAGCTGTGTTGAGCTAATGCTGATTACCATTAACTTGTTACAGTTTGTGGTTTGGCTTTTCTTTCTTTGTAACAACACTCTGAAAAAAGAGATGCCTTCCATTTCTAACATGGTGATTTTAGGAAGTGGCCTTCCTGTCACAGTACACTGCTATTTGCAATGGGAATTGTGTTCAGATGCCAGATTTCAGGCACTTGTTAGTCACAGCAGAAGCTTGTCCTGCTAGTGAAGCAGCTGACAAGCAATTATATGCTAAAGTTTCTGGTGTTTGAAGCAAGGACTCTAATGTTTGTAAGTGAAGAGATGCCTGGGATGCTGGTTTGAGAGAATGGTGTCTTGTATGAGTGACCTAGAACTTCAGCTGTATTATTCTTGTCTGCCTCCAGCTTTCAGGTAGCAGCAAGAAAGTTATTTTATCACAGTTTTGGGTGATCCCTATCAGCTTCTACAAGATAGCTGAACCACTTGGTCCATGCAGCATGAAAGTTGGATTTTGTCTCACCCTGTTAAAAGAAACCAGGCCCTGGGTTGAAATTCTTTGAACCTGAAATTCCTCAATCCAATTTTGTACACAAGGTGTCTTGTGTCCTAATTTGTCACTTTAAAAGCTGTTCCTACTTCACATAGCTGTCTGATGATGCCCTGGGAACAGCTATACGGTTAAACCTTTTCCTGTTTCTTGGCTGACAGATCTTCTTGCTCAAGAAGCAGATATCTGATTGGGACACTACTGAAAACTGAGTTAATTTAAATTGATAAGCATGTGAAAAATTCTTCCATATGCTTTGTTGTGCTTTTTAAATGTAAGGTCAATTTATTTAGCTGTGATCCTCCTGAATCATGAGTCTTTCATTATGGCTTTTTTTTCCTCTTCACAAACTGCAAGTCATCTACATATGATAGAGTTACATTGGAGTTATTGGTCAAACAGTTAAATATTTAGAATCATGGGATGGTTTGGGTTGAAAAGGACCTCAAATGTGCAACCCCTAGTTCCAACTCCCCTGCCATGAGCAGGGACACCTGCCACTAGACCAGGTTGCCCAAATCCCCATCCAACCTGGCCTTCAACACTGCCAGGGAGGGGGCAGCCACAGCTTCTCTGGGCAGCCTCTGCTAGGGCCTCTCCACTCATTTCAATTTGACCTGTTTCAAACCCCCTTTCTTAACCTACTTGTCATATTTGAGTATTTTAATTAATTCTTTTCAATTAAAACACACCATCTTGACTATATTCTTATCTAATTGTATCCCTATAGGTAAATTGAGACATGAACACATCTCCCTCTTCTCCTGGAAGGGTGTGTTATTTATATTGCTGTTGAGGCTTACAAACTCTTGCCCAAAACCTGCACTAGGACCATCCTTTCCCTTGCATGCAATATATGTGATTTATATACAGAGTTGTCATCAGAACCATTTTTCAGAGCCTGTATTTCACAATAGCTGGTACATATTCTATGTAAGGTATAAGAGGGGATAATCTTGGGTTAAGTTATAGTATCATCTGGATTCCCAACCTTGCCTCGGGCCTACCTTCTCCCTTACTGAAATCTTGATTCTTGAGAACTTCTTCACTAGAACTGAGCCACCTAATTTTGAAATGGCTCTATTTGATCATTTCTATTCCTTCTGTCTGTCCTCATTACAAAGTATGTCAGACTGCTGCAAAATAAATAGATAAACAGTTACTGTCATGAAAGTTAAATAACTTCTCTTTATCCCAAATAATTTTAAAAACAACTCATACTGTTCCAACTTCACCCTGATACAAAATGCAGCAACACCTGTTTGGAGAATGTGGCCATGGTTTCACAATGGACAGCTGTACGTTGCGTAACAGCGGGAGCGAAAAATAGGTGTATGATTGTGAGAAGGGAAATAAGTCAGGGGCAGCACATCCTTTCTGCCAGGACTAAATTTTCATAGTCAGAGAATGGTTTGGGTTGGAAGGGACCTCAGAGACCATGTAGTTCCAACCCCCCTGCCATAGGCAGGGACACCCTCCACTAGACTAGGTTGTCCAAAGCCCCAACCAACCCGGGCTTGAACCTTACTCTCATGTCAGTTAATTTTCAGCTGTTTGAGATACTGTTGGTGCCTGGTTCTGTCTGTACCATGGCTTCCTTTAGTTAAGGTCTCTCCCTTTAGAGAGACTGCTCACTGGTCCTTCTCTTACCAGTCCATCTGCAGGGCCCAGTCTCTGAACAGTCTTCTTTGCCCATTCTCCATTCCTTTCAGATGTGGTGGCCTTGTTCTGGAAACAAAAAAAAAAAACCCAACCAAACAAGTCATCTCTGCAAATAAGCCATATAGCCAAAGTCTTGACTGTGTTTAGCTCCTCTTTCATAGGACACATCAGCAGTGTTCAGGTTCAGAAACTAATCATAGAATCATAGGCTATCTCCAGTTGGAAGAGACCCATAAAGATCATCTAGTCCAACTCCCTCGCAGGACTATCTAAAACTAAACCTCATGACTAGGAGTGTCAACCAGATACTCCTTGAACTCTGACAGCTTGTTGCTGTGACCACTCCCCTGGGGAGGCTGTTCCAGTGACCAACCGCCCTCTCAGTGAAGACCCTTTCCCTAATGTCCAACCTGAACTTTCCCTGATGGTAGCTTCATTCAATTTCCTTGTATCCTGATTACCTCATCCCTAGTCATCGTCAGCATCAGACAGAGCATCTTCTTGACTATTGTTTCCATGATGTGGTTCAAGCTCATCATGATGATCCAGACACAAATATTCAGAACTGTGCACATGTACTACAATGGTATCCTAAATATATTCTCAATTCATCCTTACTTGGGTCATCTTACACCAGAGATCTGTCTTCCTATTCTTTAATGATCACAGACTCAGAAGGTTGGAAAAGACCTTTAAGATCATCTAGTGCAACCATTCCTGTCCTAAGTTAAACCATATCCCTAAGTACCTCATCTACCCATCTGTTAAACACATCCAGAGATGGTGACTCAACCCCCTCCCTGGGCAGCCTGTTCCAGGCCCTGACAACTCTTTCAGTGAAGAACTTTTTCCTGACATCTAATCTGACCCTGCCCTGGCACAGCTTTGTGCCATTTCCCCTTGTCCTGTCTCCTGTCACCTGGCTGAAGAGACCATCGCCCACCTCTCTACACCCTATAATTTCAGGTAATTGTAGGTGGTGATAAGGTCTCCTCTCAGCCTCCTCTTCTCAAGGCTAAGATCTAATGACCCCACACAACAAGGTGGGATGCCACTGAGGAACTTCTGTGGGGCAGCACCAATCTCTTGTTCAATCTTCTTCTGAAGATTCTAGATTTTTTTCTGTAGCAGGCAATGTTTGTCCTGTGAAAAATTCTGTTGTCCCAGACAAGTGCAATTAGATGCCTTTTCTGGCAGGTTTTGCAGAGCTCCAGAGAAGCTTATCAAGGGTTACTGGTTGGAGAATGTGAGGCAGATAACCAGCCTCCGCTGTTCCCAAGTGAACCATGAAGGAAAGTTCAGTGTGAATATTAACAAAGCAAGCTATAGCTGAGAGGCCTCATTAGGAGCTCACGTTATCTGATAACGAAGAAAAGGAAGTCATTTCAGTAGGATGCAAAACCAGAAACTGCTCCTTGTCTCCAGGAACTCTAAGTGAATGGATGTGGGAGTAATACAATGATACCTTGTTCTTTGACCATGTTTTCTCATCCACTTTTAGAAAATGTTCTGAAGAAGAGAATGAAATTAATCTCTTTCAATAGGAGGATGAATATAACTGTGGATACCTCTCACTGATTTTATCAGAAATGAGGTCACACAATAGGTCCTAGCCTATTTGATGTATACATTGTAATGAGGCAGGTATTCCTGGTTCTTACAGAGAGGATTCAGATCAACGTTTGCTGCTTGGACAGACTTGATTTTTCACAGTAAGCTACAGTAGCAGGACTTGGTAACCAAAGCATTCCTGATCGATACTACATTAGTAAAAAGGAAGGCAATAATGTATTAGAAACTGGAACGAATAAAGAACTGCTTTCTAGTCACAGTATACAAGCTTAGTTAAAATAGTTAACTTAAAAGTACCTAAGTTTAACTCCAGCATTGAACCAGATAAATGCGGGCTCTGTTTTAGTACTTACTACTTCTAGTACTTACTTCTTCTGAAGCATCCACAGTTCTGGGATATTGTGTCCAGGTCTGGGTCCCTCAGTTCAAGAAGGACATAGAACTCCTTGAAAGAGTCCAGCACAGGGCCACCAAGATGATTAAGAGAGCGGAACATCTTCCTTATGAGGAGAGGCTGAGGAAGTTGGGCCTCTTTAACTTGGAGAAGAGGAGACTGAGGGGTGACCTTATTAATGTTTATAAATATGTAAAGGGTGAGAGTCATGAGGACAGAGCCAGGCTCTTCTCAGTGATGGCCAGCGATAGGACAAGGGGCAATGGGTGCAAGCTGGAGCATGGGAAGTTCCATGTGAATATAAGGAGGAACTTTTTCACTGTGAGGGTGTCAGAGCACTGGCACAGGCTGCCCAGAGAGGCTGTGGAGTCTCCTCTGGAGACATTCAAACCCCACCTGGATGCATTCCTGTGTGATTTAGTCTCAATGATCCTGCTCTAGCAAGGGGGTTGGACTAGATGGTCTTTTGAGGTCCCTTCCAACTTCTAACGCTCTGTGATCCTGTGATTCTGGAGGGATAGGCCTGGATTACCTTCTGATACCCAAACTGATTCTCAGCCACTCCAGTTCAAGTGATTTGTGTAGCTTATGCTCTATTTGTTTTCTGGAGGATGATTTTATAGCCTGTTACTAAATTGCTCAGGTGTCTTAAAGCCTTTCCGCAATAACCAGCCCTTCCATTTGAGGCTTTTATTTATTAGGGTGTTTTTTAGTGCTCTTACCTATAACTAGGTGGGAGCGTTTCAAAGAGCTTTTGCTCTCAACCAGACATAATTGCTTGTTTATGTGAGAAAGCACTTCTTTGCAGGCTAATCTGTTCTGCATCACTTTCCAAATGAAAAATAGAGCAATTTATTCTGCTTGCATGCCTTTTTTTTCCCCTTTTCCTTTTTTTTTCTTTGTTTTTTTCCTTTTTTGTCTTTGCTTTTCAACGCAGGCTGTTGGGAAATGTTGCCCTGTGTTGCTTTTGTGTTATGAGGGACTGTTTCCACTACAGAAGATGTTTCTTGTGTATATAGTTTATCTGTTGGATAGGTTGAAAAACTGGAAATCTTTTAAAAGGAAGATTTTTTTTTTTGTAGCCTATGTGTGGCATCACAAGACTGACAATGTATCATAGAATCATAGGGGTTAGAAGGGACCTCCAGAGATCATTGGGTCCAACCCCCCTGCCAAAGCAGTTTCCCTAGGACAGGTCACACAGGGAGGTGTCCAGACAGGTCTTGAATATCTCCAGAGAAGGAGATTCTACACCCCTCTGGGCAGCCTGTGCCAGGGCTCTGTCACCCTCACTGGGAAAAATTTCTTCCGCATGTTGGTGCAGAACTTTCTGTGCTCCAGCTTACAGCCATTGCCCCTTGTCCTGTCCCCACAGACCACTGAAAAGGGGCTGGCCAATTCCCCCTGTATCCCATACTTAAGATATTTATAAACATTAATAAGGTCCCTCCTTAGTCGTCTTTTCTCAAGGCTGAACAGTCCCAGACCACTCAGCTTTTCCTCATAGGGGAGATGCTCCAGGCCCTTAATCATCTTCGTAGCCCTCCTCTGGACTCTCTCCAGGAGATCCCTGTCTGTTTTATGCCAGGGAGCCAGAGTAACCCCACTATACGGAGGCTTAGGCAATTCTGAATGGGAGGTATCATTGTATTCCATAGCATTTTTAGGGTACAGAAGTAGAAAATTTTCCATGTGAAAATCCAATTAATATCTGCAAAGGTTGGTAACTGTTAGGTTTTTGCAGACAGAAAAGTTTTGATTATTCACTGAAATGCCAGTGGGTCAATAGCAAAGAGGGAATTAAAGCTGCGAGTTCTGAATCCCTGTTTTGGACCTGTCAGGCCTGTTACCTTCTGATTAACAACAGCTTCTTCTGTAAAATGCTCTCATTTATAAAAATTTGTAGTAGAAAAATAACTGTAAGCTCTGCAAACTTGGACAGTTGAGAGAGCAGCAAAAAGTAAGTATTAATCAATATACCAGACAAGATACAACCTTTGATTAGACAGCGTATTAAACAATTTCATTCTCTTGTATAGCCAAGTGCAGGTGTTTGAATAACTTACAAAGTTTCCTGAAACTTCATGTGTATCTTCAGATGTCTTTTCTAGCACTGAATGAGCAGAATTCTCAAAATGTGACATCTGTGGCAACAAAAAATACTATACACCACTGCCATGGCTATATTCAGTGTTTACATCCGATGTAATTGGACATGATGGTGCTGGAACAGGCTGCCCAGAGAGGTGGTGGATGCCCCATCCCTGGAGGTGTTCAAGGCCAGGTTGGATGTGGGCCTGGGGTTGGTGGCCCTGCCTGTGGCAGGGGGGTTGGAGCTCTATGATCCTTGGGGTCCCTTCCAACCCAGGCCATTCTGTGATTCTATGATGTTCTGGTTTTTTGCTACCTTTTGTTCTAACTTCTTCTGCCACAAGACAATGAGTGGCAGAACTTGATTATTATATTTACTGGTTAGTTTTGTGTTGGGTTTTTAAAAGACTCTAAAGATAAGAGGTAGAGTTTGTGATCATTACCTATTCCATATCTAGCAGCCCTGCTTACCAGAACTGGAGACTGCAGGAGCTCAATCATTTTATACCCTTCATTCCCTTGTAACTTTCCCTCAATTACATGATTTCAGGCAGGATACTGAGAGATGGAGATTTCATTTCCAGTCTCATAAGGGAGAGCAAGGAATGTAAAAAGTTCCACTGGTAGAAGAGGACCTGTCTCCTCACATTGCTGTTCTTTAAAACATTAGTTCAGATGTATGTATCAAAGATGTTTCCTGTCTAGAGCTGCTAAAAAGTGAGTCTTTTCATTCACTGTTCACAGGAGAGCTTTCAGTACCAAAATTGCAGGGAATTTAATTACAGAATTAAAATCTCTGTGTTATTGATGCTACTTCTTAGATGAGGACAGTGCTAGAAGGCCACAGACAATCTTTTTTTGTGAGTAGATCACTATTTTTCTTTCATTCAGTTCTTGGGCTGTCCAGGAGATCCTTCTGACAAGTGGACTACATCTCAACACATACAAATAATGCGTACTGAAGGATAACATCTGGGTGTTCCAGCAATGAGTGTATCCAGAGTAGGAAAGGTCCTACCATTTTAAGTCGTGCTTGTTAAGCCTCCAGGCTTCGCTTTTGGCCTGACCTGAAAATATTCTAGATCCCCTAAATTCATACAGGATGCCTCTGAGAATCTGTGGTTTTCCTCCCAAACTGACACTCTGAAGGTTCCCAGAACCTTGTGTGAAGAAATGAATTCATCTGACTATAAAATTATTGTAGGTAGAGGTTGAAGAGACAGTTGGTACTCTCTGGACCCTGAGATCTGCATCCCCAAGAAAAAAAAACCTTGCTAAAATACTTGAAATGAAAACAATTCACTTCATCATTAGAAGCACTAACTTTTCTGGTAAAATTCTTACTGACATCCCAAAACCCCTATTTTCTTGTCATTACACAGGTTCCACATAATTCTGTACAAATAGGACTGCTCAGTGGCAATATGCTCCTTGTTTTCTGTGCCCCTCTGTTTCCTCTCACAAGACTATCTCCTGTTCCTTGGAAAACTCATTATGTTGAGGGAAGCAGTGAGTAGCCCAGCAACTCGTTCTGCTGACACTCAGGACTAAGTTATTTATGAGCCACCATTTCAGTTTATGAAACACGTAGGTTTGGGTGGTTTACATACTGTGGCATTTCACCTTTGTATGAAATGCAGTTCACTTAGATGCCTTTTCAAGAAGCAAAATAGCTGTTGCTAGTTGGGGTTTTGTTGGGGTTTTAACTTATTATTCTTTCTTTGTTTCCAAAATCTCTGCCTCCCATGAAGGGAAAATAGGTTGAGCTGTGAGCAGGAAGTGTAAGCAAATCCAAGTGACAGCAAATCCTGGGGTTTCCAAGCATAAGAAGGTAAGAGTTTAAAAGGTAAAAGAACAAAGTAGTTGAATTGTGTTGTGCTGCTTACTGGGAATTAGATGCTCAAGAGAGTGCCAGGAACCAAGAAAATAAGAGTAGAACTGCACGGGTCAATAGGTCAGAAGTAACACAATTTTTTTCCTGATTTGGACAAGTATTAAAAAAAAAAAAAGGCCAGCTAGAGAAGGTTAGAGGTGGCACTGGAAAAGGCCAAAGAGAAGTAGAGAGGCAGGAAAGCCCTGGGAGATACAGCAGTATGAAGGTGATGCTTTTGCTTCAAGGTTGAAGCCGGTTTAGAATCACAGACTGGTTTGGCTTGAAACGGACCTCAAAGACCATCTAGTTCCATGGGCAGGGACACCCTCCACTAGCCCAGGCTGCCCAAAGCCCCAACCAACCTGTCCTTGAATGCTGCCAGGGTGGGGGCAGCCACAGCTTCTGTGGGCAACCTGTGCCAGGGTCTCACCACTCTCACAGGGAAGAATTTATTCCTGATATCTAAACTAAACCCACCCTCCTTCAACTTAAAGCCATCATCCCTTGTCCTGTTGCTCCATGCCCTTGTAAACAGTCTCTCTAGGGCTTTCCTGGAGGCCCCTTCAGGTACTGGAAGGCCGTTGTAAGATCTCCCCAGAGCCTTCTCTTCTCCAGGCTGAACAAGCCAAATTCTCTCAGCCTGTATCCATAGGAGAGGTGCTCCAGCCCTCTGATCATCTTCGTGGCCCTTCTCAGAACTTGCTCCAACACCGCCATGTCCTTGTTCTGAGGCCCCCAGAGCTGGACCTAGTACTGCAGGTGGGGTCTCACCAGAGCAGAGGGGCAGAACCATGTCCTTCGACCTGCTGGCCATGCTGGTTTGGGGCAGCCTGGGATACAGTTGGCTTTTACAGTCCAGCGCTATTTCGATATTTCTTGCTTCCATAGACCATTTCCCAGGAGTGGGGGTCCAGGTGAGGGCCTGAGAGTGCAAAAAGGGGAAAAGGAGGGGTGAAAGAGGTTAGAGGCTGGGAGATGCTCTGCAAGAGCAAAGGGCGGGGGGAGGAGTGTGTTCACAGCCAATGAAGGACCTGTGAGGTCTCAAACAAATTTCAGTGAGGCTGTGGGTAACAAGTGCTTCTCTCCTTGTAAGCACCTCATTGACCTCATTGACATTGCTGCCTCTCAGACCCTACTGCCTTTCAGTGTGGGACCCCCGCCATGAAACCCTCTTCTAGTTCTTTCCTCCATTACACTGTCACTTTCCCCCCAACATCTCTTTCCATCGATCCCTCCAAAAGAAGTGGGCTGAATATAAAGGTTATTAATCCAATTGAGCCCTGGATTCTTGGATCTTTCTGTAGCAACAAAGCTGTCCAAGATTTCTAAAATGAAATGTGAAAATTTACATTGTGGTGACTTCACAAGACACCAGTGAGACAAAACAATCCCTTGAAATTTAATTACTTATTAAATTTTGTCAGACACTGCCACTGAAGTTTTCCAGGTGTGTTACAGTAGAGCTGTAGGCAATGGGAAGAGGGAAGGTTTGCATCCTATCATGAAAATATGAATGTAAATAACCTGAAAATCCAATTCAGGAGGGGTGAGCCCATGTGGAAACTTGTCACAGGGCTGCAACAGCTGGACAGTGTCAGCTCTTGGTCTCAAGTTGCAGAATTTCAACACTGGAAAATGTATCTCTAGAAAATGACACGAGCTTGTCTTATTACCTGAACTCAAAATATTTCCACTGAGGACATTGATGTCATCTGAAGTTATGTATGTTTTTCAAAGCAGCACTGCTTCTCCCACTCTAAAAATGACGTACAAAGTCAAAGGATATTTTCCCTTGGAAATGTGAACATCCAATCTTATAAAGTGACTTATTTGGGGGGAGAAGGTGTGGTGATCACTTATAGGTAATCAGCCAAGTATTTTTACAAGTCAAATGCAGATCACCTTTCAGTTCCTAAACATCATGTCAGTTTGACTCCAGTCTTTTCATGTGCTCGAGTCAAAACAGATTGGCCAAGAGGTGACACTTGTACTTGCATTGTCCAGTCAACAACATCATTCATTTCATAGGGCTGGTTGCGTAAATGGATGAGATAATCCAGGCAGCCCTAGCAGCTGCTGCATCGCTGAGATTCTGATGTGCTGTCCTCAAGAAAAAAGCTAAGTATAGTTTGTCTGAGAACATGCTAGTGATGAAACTTCAGAAGGCATGACGCAATGACAAGCTAAAAAGTTCACTCGAAAATGTCAGGTCTCACAAGATGAATCTGAAGCTTCAGAAGAACAGTATCAATGTGGAAGAACAAAGCAAACAAACTGACCAACAAAGAGACGGTTGGGTGCTTTCAGTGTGCTTCAAACAGCATTCAGCAAACTTGCATTGCCTTAGGTGAGAGGGGAGGATGGTGCGTCAGCAAAATCCAATCTAATGTGAGGAAAAGGAGAGGTACCCAAAAAGCTTTCACTACCCAGTGAAACTGTTGAATCCCAGCTGGGTGCAGGATACTTACACCCTTATTACATATGGTTACATTTCGAGGGTACATGTTTCTCTGTGGTCAAAAGGAAAACAAAGGCTTTCAATCAGGAGCTCTCTTCTTCTGCCCTACTTCCCTGACCAGCTGCCCTTAATACTTATGCTAACACTCCTATTTGTCTACCTCACGTAGCAGCTGGGAGTGCCCCTGCTTGGCAGGCGAGAAGCTCCCAGCCTCAGAGACTGATTGCATAAGGGCTGACGGTAACTCGGCATCGGAACCGGGATTACCATGCCTGTTTCTGCGCTCCCCGTCTCGGGCCTGATGTGTTACAGAGGCACAGCCTGATACGTGCTCTCTTTGTTTGGTGACTGCGTGGTACAAAGGTTAATGCAGAAGGCTGGACCTACAAAGGCATTTCAAGGCTGGAAGGGATGGCAACATCTCAAAGTCCGAGATTTTTAAAACTCCACCTTGCACTTGGCAGCTCATGCTGGTTTCCATACAGTCCTGCACTTCCAGAACCAAAGTTCTGTATTAAAACCAGACTTGCACAAACCACTGTCCCATCGAATTCCCCAAGGGGAAAAAAAGCAGCAAAGGTGCTGTCCTGACAGAGACAGAGCTCCTACTGTATAAAAGGCAGATATAAAGATGACGTGGACAAGGAGTAAATCTCATCTCTGTGGGGATGCCCCTCACTCACGGTGGATTGCATCTGCTTCTGACATGTCTGTGTGGGGCTTGTTTTCCTTAATGGTGATCCATTTTGTATTCCTCCCACTAGTAAAAATGTAAGTGGATATAACTGGGCCTACAGAGAAGGCAGCATTACCAAACAGAGGCATCGAACTGGAAGCAAAACTATCACTTATTGGCCTTGTACTTTCAGCAAGAATAAAAAAAAATAGCAGCACTTTTGGGCAGAAGTGACCGTATAATGTTTTGTGTACCATGAACCCATTAGGTCTACATGTGCTACGTTAACTCTGCGTGCTGCCACTGGCACTGCTTATGAGCCAAAAGGCTTTGGCACCAATCTCGGGCAGCTCCAGGTAAATAAAGTTTACTTACTTACTTTATTTATGTACGGGTCTCCAGTCTAGTTCCCACTCCCCTGCTTCCCCCTCCACCCATGTACTCAGTGTGTGTACAGACAGACCTGCTGGAGATGCCATGTCCCTTTGGGGACACAGGAGATGAGCTAATTTCCTTTTTCTGGGGAGAAATACCCACCAAATGCTGCTGGGATGGCAGAAAATAAAAAACAACAAAACAACCGTCTTTTGCTCTGCATGTCCCTGATTTGGTTTACCAAACTTCTGAAGTAGCAAGTTGTCCTGGTTCTAGCCAGGCCAGAGTCAACCTCCCCAAGCAGCCAGCCCCCAGTTAACCTGGGGCTGTTTCCACACCACCTGACATCACTCCCCCATAAAAGGGGCTGGTCAGGGAGGGGCACTGCTGGTGCTTCCAGAGCAGTCTGAGTGCAGCTGAGTTGTTGGTCCTTGCATTGTGCAGCACTGTTATCATTGGGTTGGTAGGGTGCCCTGTGTTATCACTGCGTGTGAGTAAAATTTGCCACGGCTGTTTTTGTTCCCCTTTCACAGTGCTTTTGTCAGTAAACTGTCCTTATCCCAACCCACGGAGGCTCTGTCTGTTTCTCCTGTGGGAGTGAGCGAGCAGCGTGCGGTGCTCAGATGCTGTTTGGAGCTGAACCACCACACACGTTTTGGGGGCCAAAGTTGATCATGGCATTGAAGTTAAGTGACCGCCTCGAATACCAAACCTGATGCCTTGTATGGCAGTGCACAGTGCATGGCAGCTCTGGGGCTGGGAGCTGAATGCAGCTGACCTTCTGCAGCCCCTTCCTCAGAGACCCCTGGTGCCCTCCTCAGATTCCCTATCTGGAAGGAGCAGATAAATTTTTCTTGGAAGGATGTATTATCTTGGGAGGAGAAGTTACTGGGAAGTGACTAGCATTAGTGTTTGGCAACTATCGGTGTGAAAGCCAAGTAAGTTGTGGTTATAGAGTGAAATCCATTAGTCTCTGTTCATGATGGATTTAACGCACTACCTGAACCAGTTTCCAGCATCCCACGCGATACTTGCTACCCCATGATGAGCTGCACACCCTTGCAGTTTCTTTATTATCATTTTTCCAATCTAAAAGACCGAGTCAAAACCACTTACTAACATTTATAAAATACGTATATTTTAGCAAACTGTACTTTGTCTTCATTTTCTTTGAGATACTTCAGTCTTAATTCAGGTTCCTTAAATAATGAACAACAACTCATTGTTACCAGCTATTCCATATTATGGATTCACTTCGCCTCTCTGAAATGATTGTGCTCTTCCTACCTACCAGGCACGAGGAAACAACCCTGCCGACTTCCCTACAGCCTTTAACTGGGCAATATTTTGTGGCACTTAACTAATAACAGAGTAAAGTACCCATCAATTAAAATATCCACCTGTACAGCCAAACAGTCGTGCTAGGCTGTGGTCTTTGCATAACGTGTCATTTGAACATGCAGAGACTACAGAAATACCATACTGTGGTTTATACTTAATTTTTCAAAGTTATGTCAGGCAGAGAAGGACCTGGGGGTGTTGGTTGACTGCCGACTGAATATGAGCCAGCAGTGTGCCCAGGTGGCCAGGAAGGCCAATGGCATCCTGGCTTGTGTCAAAATAGTGTGAGGCGGCACCTCGAGTGCTGTGTCCAGTTCTGGGCTTTTCACCACAAGAAGGACACTGAGGTCCTGGAGCGAGTCCAGAGAAGGGCAGCCAGGCTGGTGAAGGGGCTGGAGGGCAAATCCTATGAGGAGCGGCTGAGGGAGCTGGGGATGTTTAGCCTGGAGAAGAGGAGGCTGAGGGGAGACCTTATCACTGCCTACAACCACCTGACAGGAGGTTGTAGAGAGCTGGGCGATGGTCTCTTCAGCCAGGTGACAGGAGATAGGACAAGGGGAAATGGCACAAAGCTGCACCAGGGCAGGGTCAGATTAGATGTTAGGAAAAAGTTCTTCACTGAAAGAGTTGTCAGGGCCTGGAACAGGCTGCCCAGGGAGGTGGTAGAGTCACCATCCCTGGATGTGTTTAAAAGACGGGTAGATGAGGTACTTAGGGATATGGTTTAGCATAGGACAGGAACGGTTGAATGATCTTAAAGGTCTTTTCCGACCTTGTGGTTCTGTGAGTTTTCTATTATACCTTGAAAATGCACTTTGAGTTCCGAATATTGCAGAAGAAAGCAGAAATACATTTAGGCTTTGCTTGCTGGCTATTAAGCAACCCTACTGTGCTTTTTCAGAAGTGAGAACTGCTAAATAACTCAAATCCAACCACAGACTGAGTAAAACCGCAACCAAGTCCCACGCAGGTCAACCTTGCAGATTCGACTTCCCTAAATGAAAGCAGAATCCGATTCAACTCAGAAGCAGCTGTGAAGCAACTTGTGTGGACCTTCATATGTTTTGTACTTCTCAGGTTGGATTCTTCACTAGTATTGTTAGGAGATATCTGGGTTTTTTCATTTTTGCTTTAAGAGAGTCCTTGAATACTGACAGATAACATGAGTGGAAGCCATGGTGATTGAACTAGCTAGTTTATCTCTAACTGCTGAGAAAACAGGTGACTTTTTTCTTAATTTCTGCTTCCTACTTGTATGTCTTTCTTGGAAAAAACATCAAAGGCCCAGTCTTTGTTTCCACCCAATGCACAGATGTGCTTGGGAACAAACTGAAACACCCATTCACCACCATTGTTTACGTAAGAGGATGAGACCAAATGCTCAGGAAAGAAAACCCGCGATTCATTTCATACTTTAACAGCTCAAAAGTGATGGTAGCTTCTCAGTTATTTCTGTACTTGAGATACACTGTACCTCTGCATCAGTGATTTTAGCATTCTTCTCTGCATTACAGACTGCTTGTGTTGCTGGAGCAACTGTAACAGAGAAACGCAACGCTGCCTGTGCTGTGTGACCATATATATGTATATATATGTGTGTGTATAAATACTGTGTATGCATAAATACTGTATGTGTATAAAATCCTGTGTGATTTAGTCTCAGTGATCCTGCTCTGGCAGGGAGGTTGGACTAGATGATCTTTTGAGGTCCCTCCCGGCTTCTAACATTCTGTGATTCTGTGAAATATATACACACGCATATATATATCACAGAGCATATATGTGTGTGTATATACTCATATCAGCTGTGGCAGTGGAACTCACATGGCAGTATTTGTATTTCTTACAGGACTCCATGCTATAAATAGAGCTATAACCACACATTCATTCTTTACCATAAGAATTTACTCATGAATTTAACAGCCAAGAGTATGAGTAACTGATACGCTCCTTTGGGCAGATTACTCCCATTATGGGCAGATTACTCCCATTAAACACGGTTTAAGAAGACTGGGTTTAGCTGTAGCGTTACACCACAGGTCAGAGCAGCCTTCCTTAGCACTTGAGGTGCCGACCGTGCATATTCCACATTGCAATATATTGCAATGCTTGTTTGGTTCATACCTAAGAAGAAATCAACATGTTCAGCAACCAGGTAATTATTAAGTGTAGGAAATTATCCTGCTATAATGCTATCGGACCAATTACATAAACCACAGGTCAGTGTGACACAACATCAGCAAGCCTCAAAGAAGGGCTTTATTCTTCCTTCAGAAACCTCTTCTTTTTTTTGACAATACCTGCTAACACCTTTCTGTTTCCTCTTTCTGAGTACGGTCATGTCTCTAGTAACCTGCTCTTATTGTTGGTCTCGTGCTCCAGCAGTCCTCACCATAAGCTTCTCATCCATTTATTTCACATACAAACTAAGGTAAGGTAAAGTTTTACCTTTCAGCATGGCTACTGTTCAGCATGAAACATACATCATGTGGCATTCTGTCCTGTGGTTTGGTTACACATGCAGCACGCAGGTCGACTGGCTGCTGCAGGCAGACAGGTTGATGAGCAAACTGGGTTACACACAGACTCACAGACTGCTTTGGGTGGGAAGGGATCTCAAAGCTCACCTACTTCCAACACCCTGCCATGGGCAGAGACAGCCCCCGCTACAGCAGGCTGCCCAAAGCCCCGTCCAATCTGGCCTTGAACACTGCCAGGGAGGGGGCAGCCACAGCTTCTCTGGACAACTTCTGAGAACCACCACTTCACGGGAGACGCCGGTCAGGCATCATTACAAACTCAGTGTCCGCCGCCACACTTGTGTTTCCACTCGCCTTTGGCAGCAGCAGCCGTGAGGAAGCCGGTGCCCCTGGCTGGGAAGGAGGGAAGGAGGCAGAAAGCTGCCGTCCGTGCAGCGTGTGTGTACTCTGCTTGCTCGCTCCAGGGACTTTCCCATCCGCAAGCTGACTGCGAAGGGACAACCTGTGGCACGAGTAGCGTGGCGTTCAGTTTAGCCTAATAGCGTTGGCCCCGTGCTTCCTCCCAGCTGTAGAAAGGGAATACCCTCCCCCTCCCCCCTCGCAACGCGAGCAGCAAACGAGCAGCGTGACACTCGTTGAAAAGCCGGAGCGGAAAGAGGGCAGCGGGCAGGATCTGTTGTTAAACTCTCCCCGGTGCGTTCCGCTAACGGAGCACGGGTCCAAAACGCCGGGCTAAGGGCGGGCGAGCCTGGCGATAAGCTCCCCCACCGCCGGCACCCCGCAGCCCGCCGCGGTGCTGCCCCAGCCCGCCGCCACCGCCCGCCGTACCACCAGCGGCCGGGGCGGGGCCGGGCGGGGGCCGATCGCTCTTTAAAAACCGGCCCCCTCTGGCCTTTCCTTTCACCCATTCTTTCCTCGCAGAGTGCTCCGCCGGGACCGCGCCGGCAACATGGGTAGGTGCCGCGGGATGGGATGGGTGGGGCGGCGGGGGACCTAGGGTGGGATATGCCCCCTCCTTCACACTCCACCCCCCCCCACCCTTCCCCCATCCCGGGCCGGGGGGTGATGGCGCCGCGGGATGAGATGTCGTTACCGGGCTGGGGAGCGGAGAGGGTCCTAAAACCACCTTCCTGCTGCCTACGGTGTCCTGCCGGGCTGTGGGCGGCCTGCGGGGAGCTGTCTGCTTGACCGAGGGGTCCCGGGACGCCGGGGCTAGCTCTGCGCAGGGCTGAGGACGCCTTACGGCCCCTCGGTTTCATCAGCCATCCCTTCCTCCTGTTGGCACGCTTCTCCAAGGAAGCAGTTCCCGAGTTGGGGAAAACTTGTCTCGTGTAGGAGAAGAACCTGAGGCGCCCAAAATATGCGGAGTTGCCACTGTGTCTTCAGGGAGTAGATCGGTCCTCTGTGGGCAGGAAACCGTAGCGATCAGCGCGCAGAGCTCGGCAGTGCAGCCAGGGCCTTGCTGCCGGGGGCAGCCGGCTTGGTGGTGACTCAGGGAAGGAAAAGATCCCATTGCAGCTGGGTCTGTGCGTGTAACATCAGGCTTGCTGCGTTACGGGCTTCCTTACGTGGTTTCTGGAAGAGCATGGTGTGAATGAAGCAGGGACTCCTGAAGTCCGATGCTCTTTTGGCAACAACAGCATCCTTGTGTGGGCACTGCTTCAAGGAGTGTGAGGAGTCCGGTGGCAGGAAACTAGGCTCACCCTGGAGCCAGGGAACATCGTGGGCGACAGTATGATTACGTACAGAGTTATACTTCATGCCTGTGGCCCAGGTTTTCAACTAGTTGTGACTGTTCCATGGAGGTAGGAGCTGCGTTCCCAACTTGTGACACGGGCCATGACCCGCAAGAGCTACAGCGTCTCAGAGAGCGCAGGGAGCTGCGCTGGTCGGAGCTGCTGCGGGAGGGGTCCGAGCTGTAAGCTTAGCTCCACCTTGTCAGCAAATGGGAGAAAGCGAAGAGTAACCCACCAGTAAATAACTATTTACATTGAATTGCCTGAGCCAAGAACTCAGTGCCTTCTGTCTTTATGCTCTTTAGAAAGATTTAGTATCTTAAGGGAGTGCAAAGTGCATAACTGCTTAGAGGGAAGATGTAAAGCTCCTAAGGGTTTTGTGGCAAAATCGGAAGGTTCCTCTCTTTATGGGAGAGCATGAGAGGAACCAAGGGCTGCCCAGAGGAAGGACTGCTCTTATGAAGCACTAGTGAAAGCCACAAGTTCCTCTTTTTTTTCTTTTTTTTTTTTTCCCTTCCTATGTTTTTAGACTTTCTTGGCAACTATGAGAAGGGGCTGCTCAAATTGATGTTGATAAAATCAAACACCGAACCCAAAAAGCTGGCAACATGGTACATATTGCTGACCTTTCCAGCACACTGGAAATAATGAAGGAGTTGTTATGAAGGCAGCCTCTATAGCTAATGCCTTGGCATCCTTTGTGTATCTGCTCCCATGAGTTGTGTAAGGAACATTACTAATAGCTTTAATGATTTGGGTATCTGTACGTGCCCCGAAGTTGATGTGTTAGCACTGTGTGAACGTTACTTGTTTTATAAGAAAATGGATTCTTTAATTACCTGCATCACAACAGACAGTATTGTCTGCAGCAGTGAAGGAGAGAATCAAAATAATTTGTTTAAATCATTTTTGAAGGTGACTCTATGCAGCGTTGTGTCAAACACCAGTGTTGCTGTCAGCTGTTTTCATTTGTTGCGAACTATGGACTGAATGATCTTGGCAAACATATTTTTCTTAGAGGTCCATTGTGGGCACACTTCATCTGCAAGCAGGGATTTCAAAGTTCATATTTTGTACTTGTTCATTATCATTAAGATAAGACCTCGCTCATGTGGTTTTATAGGAACTGCTGACATCCGCTATGTGGGCACGGGGCGTTTATCTGAGACGGTGTAGGCTCAGCCTTCCCTTGAGCCAAGCAAACTGAAGGGCTGCCAGGGGGAGTGAAACCTGCTGTGAGCAACTGGAAGTGACTTCAGGGCTGATCTTGCTGTCTGTTCTTGCTGGCCTTGGTGGGACCCTCCCCTGTGCTTCCAGGGTTAATCTCCAGGTTATGGGAATGAGTGCCAATGTGGATCATGCCACTGGGATGTGTATTCAGCAATCCTTGGGTCTGAGCTATGGGAACCTTGTCCCTTTCAGGACTTGGCAGTCACCCCTGATAGGGTATCTTCAGGCTGTTCCTTTAGAGTAATATCCATGAGAGTGAGTTAAAACAGGATTCACCCTCTGTGTGTGGTTTACCACCGTGCTGGATGATGTATAGTGATCAGTCACAGTAGGAGGGGATGTTTTGTCTCCTCAGTCCTTGATTTTTTTTTTTTTATTTGTCCTGGTTGTGTATCTGAGTCTAGGCATAGCCTGGAAAAACAGAAGGCAATCAAGCAAAGTTTTTCCCAATAACCTTGACCCTTCAGTTCACCTTAAACTGAAAATTTACTCTTCCTCAACAATACTGTGTTTGTTCTGTAATTGGTTTTGAGCTGAACTTTCTCCAGTGTCTTGCAGTGGTTTTAGAGGAATGTTACTTAGCAGTTTCCATTAACTGGGGGTTTTTTGTCTCCTCCACAGGTGCAAAAATTAAGGGCAAGTCGGTAAGTACCATTTTCTCTTATAAAAAGTTCTCACATTGACTGTCTTTAGGTTACATTGTTCAGGTAACTTCAGTACTGCACCCCAAAAAATGGTCCTGTAAACATGCTTTGAAAGAACAAAACAGTTTTTGGCCACCGTATGCAAAGCAGCCTGGTGGCTCATCAGATGCAAGCTAAGCCTCAGTGTGCCCACCAACCACACTGGTACAAGGTCTGGAGAGACTTGGCTGACTGAGCAGACGTGGATTGGGAGGAGAAGGGTCCCTGCAGCCCATCCTTCATGTGGCTGAGTTGTCATCTGTCAGCTCTCCTTAGGACCCTTTTACCTTTTGGTGTTAGCATTCCTCTTGAATGCTAACTTTGAACTGTCAATGACACCTGCCTCAGCAACCCTATTTCAGTCTTTGCTTTTCTTATCTCACAAGGTTTTAATCTCTAGACTTTCCCCACAGCTTTCTCACAGCTTAGTGGCTTCCTCAGCAGCCAAAGTCAAAGCTGTGCAGTGGGGTGGCATCAGACCTGTGCCTGGTATCTTCAGGGCAGGGGGAGGTTACACAGAGCATTATAAAACATAACCTTTGGTTTACCTCTCCAGTGGTGGATCCAGTGCTTTCTGGCCCATAGGGATCATAACAGAAGATGTTTCTGTACATGTATATAACGTGCCAGACATTTAAGAGGACAGTAGAGACTGTATGTTGTTAAGGTATAATTATACAGTCTCTTCTTGCTTGTATCATCTTGGAAAATAGGTCTGTTGCCTTGGGAAAGACCCTTTCTGCTGTGTGCCCCTGTTCATGCTCAGTTGCAGCTGTGAGATGCAGATCTCCACCAGCTTGGGGGCAACTGCTAAAAACACATCTGGCTGCTGTGCCAGCGTGTGGACACAGTCCATCTCCACCAAGGACATGAGCATTAGCGACTTAAAACAGAAACTCAACCTTGGTGGAAGTTTGTTACCTCCCCAGATCAGTGTGTACCACTGCTTATGTGACCTGTTGGGCAGTGTGATGGCACAACAGGGGAAAACACTGTGGAAAAAACAGGAAAAAACACTGGGGAGTTTTGGGAACCCTGAGGGGGACTAAAAGGTTTTAGTGAGGTTTTGTGAAGCTCCAGTGGGTGTGGGTCCTGCTAGGAGTGCCCTGTCTCTTCTTCCTCTGTAGGAAGGCCAGACACAGGAAAGGATGTCTCTGCTTCAGATGGGGACACCCTTTCTTCCCCAGCTAGGTGTAACTGGCAGAAACCAGCTGCATGGTGTGGCTTGCTTTTTTAGGGCCTGACCCAACAACTTCTGAAATCAAAACCTCTTGGGTATATCTGGGGGTGCCAAGCCAACCCTTCCCATGTGGTTCCCCATCCACCTCCTCAGGAGCACCCATGTTTGTGTGGCTTATTGATGGGCACAGCTGGGTGGCAGTCTTCTGTATGAACTCCAGTCTACAAAAAACCTGCGTCTAAGTTAAGGCTAGTCGTGCAGATCTGCTTGGACTTTAGGATGTATGTGGATGGTCTTCCTTTGGAGATACTTCTTTCTGCCCATGGAGGATTTGATAAATTGAGACTTGGGCCTCTAACTTCTCTTGCTCTAAAGCTAGGTGAGTCCCACCTGGCACTCGCTTCTGCTGAAGTCAGATTCTTTCAGCCAGCTTATCAAACCATGGCAATAAGCATGTTACACTGGGTTCAGCTGATAAAAGATCAATGCTGTTGAGGCTCCTTGCACATCCTTGTGTTTGAGGCAGTCAGCAACACTCTTGCCACGCTTGCTTATTTTCATTTTTCTTGCAGTATTTGCAAAAAGCTTATCGTAAGAGACAAGTCTCACAAAGCATCACATTGTTCATTAAGACTCTGTCCAGGGTCTTTGCTGGAGACATGGGCTTGGATTTATTCATGTCAGGCAGGGTTTTCCACACAGAAAGCTTCTTTCCTTTGGATCCACAGAGTTAACTCTTTTCTGTTTTGCATGAAGTAAGGATTGGTTTGGTTCCTAAATCCTCACAACACGAAGGCAACCAAAGCCACCCCTTTTCTTGTTCATGCTTAAGTTTTGTAACTGTTTTACCTTTGGGACATTCTGAGGCTTATTAAAAATCTGATTTTAGCAACTTGCAGAATTAAATCCATTGAAAAGGTAAAGAGGGAGGTTTATGCTTGACTTGCATTCCTTGTAAATTTAATAGAAGCTGCATCATGTATTCATCTACCAAGCAAAGTAGGTGACCAGAAAGATTTGTACCTGATGTGTGGTTTTTCCCTTTGTTGCAATGGCAAGAGCCATGTCATAGGCTGTGTGATGGTGACTGTAGAGATGCCTTTCATGGCAGGTGAAGGCTCAGTAAATTTGGCAGTTAATGCCATTTCAGGTTTGGACTGAAGTTGGTTCATTCAGCAAGTCTGAAGAAGTGAAGAATTCTTCATCAAGCAGAAGATTTGCAAGGATAGGGAGGCTTCCCAGGAGATTTGTTTCAGTAAAACGTTTATCTGTCTCAACTGGAGGTATTTAAAAATAGCTCCAGGCTAATTTTGGTGTGCTCTGGGGGTTTGGTGTGGTGGGGTTTTTCTGTTAGCTTTGGGTTTTGATTTTGTTTCAAAAACCTTGACTTTTTGCTTATTTTTGGATACCAGTCAAGATAGCTCTAAGGATTAGACACTGAAGACTCCAAATGTGCCTAGTGCAGGGTTTGAAGGGCAAATACAGCACTGCCAAAGATTTTCTCCAAAGGGCAGCTGAGAAGCCTGTAGAGCTCTGGGGCTTAGGAGGAAAACAGGAAATGACTCTTGCTTTGTGTAAACCAGCATCGTTTTGCAGAAGCTTCTGCAGCCTCTTAACCCCTGTGTACCTACGTGCCCCTGATGAGCCTGTATTGAACTTGCTCAGGCCTTAGGTCACAGTAAGCAGTGTTAGTCTGTGCTGCACGGCTCTGGCCTCATGCTGTCTGTCTCTTGCCTCCAGCTAAGCTGTTTTGGCTACCCCCTGAGCATCTTCTTCATCATCATCAATGAGTTCTGCGAGCGGTTCTCCTACTATGGCATGCGAGGTATGTCCCATGTCCCACGTCCCGTGTCTCCTCAGTCTGACTGCTACTTACCCAGCCCTGGCTTTGGGTTGTAACCTGTTGTCCTGTTCTTCCTACAGCGGTGCTCGTTTTGTATTTCAAGTATTTCCTGCAATGGGATGACAACTTGTCTACAGCCATCTACCACACGTTCGTGGCTCTCTGCTACCTGACACCGATCCTCGGAGCGCTCGTTGCAGACTCTTGGCTGGGGAAGTTTAAGTGAGTGTTTCTTCAGCAACCAACAATAAAACCCATGAAAACTCAGTGATGCTTAAACCATCACCCAACGCAGCAGCTCAGAACAAGAGCTTCAGAGCTGGTATTGGCTACTCCAGGGCTCTGTGTGTGTGTGTGTAGTCCTTTCCCCAAAGCTTGAGGTTTAAATTGATTTAGCTCTGACCTGAAATTGTACTACGAGTTAACAAATGTTACAGCTCTCCTGATGAGTTACAGGTAGTAGCTCGCTTTCCAAGTGTGCCACATGGGTTTGTTTTCTCTCATATGGACAAAGTGTAAACTAAAGCAAGGAAAGTATTCACCAGGCTCTGAAAATAACTAGGTATGGGAGGCTGTAATTGCATTGGATTGAATCTGTACCTACCAGGTGGCCAGGGAAATAGTGAAATACTGTGTTATCTGGTATGAGCTGAAGCTTAGACAGTATTCTAAAATATTCTGTGATTTCAGTATTGATGTGGGAGCTCAGTAGGAGGCTTTCCTGAGGGACAGTTCTCTTGGTCGGTGATCAGCTCTGGGTTTTTACCTGCACACTAGTTGCTCAGAAAAGTAATACAGAATGAAGTGCTTTGAAATGTAACCAAATTACTTCCAACAGCCTGGTCTTGCTCTCCTTTACTGAGGTCATGATTCTAATAGTGTTTACTTTGCCAGAAAAAAGCACAATGAAGATTTTATGGAGGGATATGAGTCAGGAATGTTAGCTGACTTGTCAAAGGTCTCCCAGAGATTAGAGATGAAGCTGGTTGTGCAGTTGGTCAGCTGAAAGCTGCATCATCTTCTGCTGTGTCAACAACCTCTGGGAGACCAGGGCTGCAACCACTGGCAAGTGCATTCTGTGGAGCTGGCCTGAACGGTGTAAGCCATTGTGAGTAGCTTGGGATCCTGTAGATTGCAGCCTGAACATATGTGCACTCCCTTCTTCAGATAGCACCATTTATCTTTTTTAATCCATTTTGGCTTTTTATCTGGTTTTGTTGTCTTTGCAGACCTTGCATCCCTTCTCCTCTGGTACTTGTGTATACTGGTGCCACAGTAGGAAGCCCCCAGACCCTTAACAGGAGCTCAGTGGGATGGTTCAGGGCTTAAAACTGAAACTTTAAGCTTGACAAGGAAAACCTCATGTTTTTAGGAAAAAAATATTTTGGGTTTAGTGTATAGATGACTTAAAATATCCATCAAGGTGCCATGAGGAAGTCTTAAATAACCAAATTAATTAAAAAAAATTATGATGGCAAGAGGAGGAGGTTACTCAAGTGCTGCGAGTACTCTGTGCGATGTCTGCCAAGGGGCATGCTGCAACCTGCTCACATATTTTAAGATGTAAAATTCTTGGGAAGGGGGGCAGGAAGTTGTACAGAAATCACTTTTTGAATTGGGTGTTGCCCATGCAGTGCCACTTATGTGAGTGTTGTCTTCATTTATGCTTCTGATTTTCACTTCTGAGGCTCCTAAGTTTCTTTCTTGCTCAGGTTTAACTTCAATTGGGAACTTTTTCCCAAGTTGTTAAAGCAACTGAAATACTATATGGAAATGATAATTTATCTGCAAAATAACAGATTCATTGTTGCCCCACTTTGTGTCTATTTTTTTTTAAACCCTGCTACAGGGAAAAGGGTTTTTTAAGTCAGAGAAACCTTGTTCTAAAGTGGGAAGAACTTGGTCAGTGATGTGAATGGTGCTTCCCCTGTCCCTCTTGTATCAGGGTGCTTCAAGCTTGCTCTGAGGCTCTTTTGCTTTTCTAAATAGATTCAGATTGCCCTAGGTCCTTAAGCCTTGCCCTTCATCGCCATGGGCTACACTGGGTTTGGGCCTGCTTCTCCTGCAAACTAGAGTTTTAAATAAATCCACATCACTGCACCCTATTTCTCCTGCTTTTCCTTCAAACTACAGACCTGGGTCTACACCTGTCAAATGGAGCTCCAACCAAGGAAGCAGACAAGCATGGATTAAACTAGACTCACGTACTTAAGCTCAAACAAAGTTAAAATCATGAGTTTTGTAAAGGTGTAGTGGTGGGGGCTGGTGATGCTGTAGTGTTACCTTCCTGGGCATGTCCTGACAGAGGAAATCGGGCTGAAAGCCTGCAGTCCATACTCTTTGGTACTGCTCTCGCTTAGCCCTGAGTTTAATGATGTTGGTACACTTAAAATGGAGAGACTGGCATAGTAGAGTTGTTGTTCACAACAGCATTTTAGGGGGATTTCCATGTTTAAATTAGTTTTTTCACTCCTTGCAGCTAAAAAAAGAACATTGAGAATATTTAAACAATATTAAAATCAGCATAAGTTACATACTTCAGTGCTGTAGAGCAGTCCATTTGAAATTCATAGGTGAAATAGGGTAATGCCATTCTCAAGTTAGTTATTAAAAAGGCAACCACTGAAGATAAGTAAGTATCACCTATAACCTGGTGATAACTAAAGATTCCATTTGTTAGCTTGCCTTGCTTAATCAAACAAGGCTAGGTAAAATAATAATTAAAAAGCAGAATAGGATTTTTGTGACAGAGGTATATGGCAAGATTTTTACAGCAGCTTGTAATAAGTTGCCTCCATATTTTGTTTGTTTATTGTGATTCTTCACCAAGTAGCTTTGAATCAGCAAACATCTGCGTTATCTTTGTGTGTACGTATACGTGTGTAACTGTGTTAACTTTTAAAACGTTATCTCCTCGCTTTATTACAGGACCATTGTCTCCCTGTCCATTGTCTATACCATTGGGCAGGCAGTTATGGCTGTGAGCTCCATAAATGACCTGACTGATCACAACAAGGATGGCACTCCTGATGTGGTAACAGTGCACATGTGAGTTTCCCCATACGTGGGATTTTTCCAGGTTGGTGAAGGGTGGGACAACTTATGCCTTAAACTTACGCTCCTTGAACCTCAACTGTCCTGCAATCAGTCTCTTACATATGCTTTAAGGAAGTGTGGTTTTAACTTTTTCCCTCTTCTACTTTATCCCAGTGCTCTGTCCATGATTGGCTTGATCCTCATTGCACTTGGTACTGGTGGGATCAAGCCTTGCGTGTCAGCGTTTGGTGGAGATCAGTTTGAAGATCATCAGGTAAGAAGGTCTTTGAGAGTTTAAATCGTACAAATACTAATGTTTGACCTCTGTAATGCTCTAATAATAGATGTGTGCATTACTCTAGTGTTTCCTGGGTAGCTGGAGAAGGAACTAGATAACTATTGGTCTTGAACTCTGCAAACAGAGCTGCTGATGGCTCAGTCTAGGCCAAGCAATGTGTTTCTGGCTAATCTTCTCTAAACACCTTTTTTGTTTTCACTGTAGGAGAAACAAAGGTCTAGATTCTTCTCCATCTTTTATTTGTCCATTAATGCTGGAAGTCTCCTTTCTACTATAATCACCCCAATTCTCAGAGGTAAGGCCACATCCTTTATTGATGTTTAAATATTTTAAGAAGAAACATAACTGTTGTATTGCAGTCTAAGTTTAAATGAACAGTTTGGGTTCCTCTGTGGATCATCTTGTGGAGTTATCTGGCAAAGAACTTGCAAGTTTTCTTGCATGTCATTCAGCTTTTGTTAAAACCAAGCCAGCTTGAGATGTGACCTGCCTTCAGATCTAGTACTTTTCATCCTAAAGAAGTATGCTGAAGCCATCAACTCTTATGCCTAATACATGTTTTAATTCCATGGAGATACAAATATGGCACCTCTTCCACTGCCTTTAAAGCCATCACACAAGAAAGAGTTGTACTCTTTGGTGGGAAGAGGGGAGGGACCTCTCCACTCTGCGAGTGGAGATTCTGGTGTGTCCATGCAAAGTATAGAAGCATCTATGCACATGCAAACACATTTATTTGTGTGATGAAGTAAATGCTGGGTTTAATTGTCAAAGGAGAAAGCTATTTTCTCTTTTGCTTACAACAAACAGCATGATCCTAAAACAACTTGCTGATCCATGTGCATGTGGATTTTCACGGCAAGCTCACACAGATGGTGCTGTAGGGATGGGCTTGGCAGGAGTTGCAGAAAGGAATTTTTTTTTATTACTATTTTCAAAAGAAAGAAAACACCAAGAAAGTTCTTACAATAAAGCACTGGGCTGAAATACTGTCCTTTTGGATTTCTTTACTGGAGCATTTTAGAAGTTTGCTTAATGCAAATTCTATCCATTCTCAAAATGGAAGGAGATATAAATAAGGTACAATGTGCAGTTTACTTCCATGCTGACATGGGATGAAAATTACCTTGGAAAAATTAACAAATTCAGCTGAGGATAGTGATAACATTATGTCCTGTAAAGGTCTAATTAAAAGGTTAGTACAACTAAATCAAGACATTAAATAGCTCCAAGCTATTTTTTTTTCCAAATTAAACTTTCTAATTCTCCTCTTAGAGGCATGGTGGAAAAGGTATGAAATGTCTGGGTTTTACTTTTCCCTGTTAGTAGCTACATCAACAGTTTAAGAGTTTGAGCATCGCTTCAGGATGTGTGTATGAAACTTATAAAGTCAAATCACTGACTACTACCTAGGGGCTGTTTTTCTTGCTGACTTTTTAAAAAAGTTACACTTCTTATGTTACTTATATCGTTTATGAACTTGTCACAAACTTTTGTAATCTAGTTCCTTTTCCACCAAGAGCATCCATTTGAGCTAGAATGAAGCTAGAACAAGAAGGATTCTTCTTTCCTCACTGTAAAATTCAGTGTAAATCTCACCTAAGGAAAGGCTGAGTGCTGGGACTGCTCAGCCTGGAGAAGAGAAGGCTCAGAAGGATCTCACTGATATACATAAATACCTGAAGGGAAGGTGCAAAGAACCAGGACAAGGATGCAGCCAGGCTCTGCTCGGTGGTGCCCAGTGACAGGACCAGGAACAATGGGCACAATCTGACACACAGGAGGTTCCCTCTGAACATCAGAGTGGTGGTTCAGCCCCAAACAGTGGCTGACACCACACTGCTCACTCGCTCCTGGAGGAGAAAAGGACAGAGCCTCTGTGAGTTCAGATAAGGACAGTTTACTGACAAAAGCACTGTGAAAGGGGAACAGTAACAGCGACAGCAAATTTCACTCACACCTGGTGATAAGAGAGTACCTTATTGACCTGATAATAACACAAAGTTCTGCCCAACACAAGGGCCAACCAGATGCTCAGACTGCCCTGGAGGCACCCAGGAGCACCCCTCCCTGACCAGCCCTCTTTATGGGAGAGTGATGACAGATGGTATGGAAACAGCCCAGGCTAACTCAGCTCACCTGGGCTGGCTGCCTGGGGAGGTTGACTCTGGCCTGACCAGAACCAGGATAATGAGGAAACACCTTTTCACTGTGAAGGTGACAGCACTGGCAGAGGTTGCCTAGGGAGGTTGTGGAGTTTCCATCTTCAGAGATTTTTGTCACCTGGACGTGGTCCTGGGCCAGCTGGCTCTAGGTGGCCCTGCTAGGGTAGGGGGATTAGACCAGATGACCTCTAGAGACCCCTTCCACTTCAACAATCCCGTGATTTACTTATTTATATCAATTTCCCCCTTTCAGTATTGAAAGGTAAGTTGAATCATGATCATCCACTCTGTCAATAACATCAGCCCAGACTTAATTTTTTTTATTCTTGAGTCCTTTGAGCCACTCTTTCAAAAGAACAGAAACCCTATGTGGAATATTGGCAGCTCTGACCGGGCCTTTGAGTTGATGTTGCTTTGTATTTCAGCTCAAGAGTGCGGCATTCACAGCAAGCAGCGGTGCTACCCACTAGCTTTTGGAGTTCCCGCTGCCCTCATGGCTATCGCCTTGGGTAAGTGGGACTGTTCCCATCTCACTGCTTCAGTTACAGATATCATTAGATGATAATGATCTCAGACTTATAAGAAAGTGGTATAAATCTCCAGGTATCAACCTCTACAGACATCTAATTGTTTCTGCCATTTTACTTTCTTTTCCTTGGGTGAGGGGCAGGTGGGGTTAACCTGGTATACTTGCTTTTGCAGAAGAGACTGACTTACTGGTAGGGGCTGGTGGGGGCTGGGGAGAGCCCCAAATATACCACTAAATTCTGTACATTATAACTTAATATCTATACTTCTTGGACTACTGGGGAGTATAAATGTTTTGGATGTAGTGTGAGAACTCTGAGGAAAATAGTGGGTTTGGAAACTGTCCATAGTCCAGTATAGCAAACTGTATAATAAGGCAATTGCTCCCTGTGGTGGAGAGATGCCAAACTGGTCTGTAAGTATTACTCACACCTGTGTTTACTAGCTGCACCACAGGTCACTCCCTGAGACTCTCTGCTGCAGCACAAAGGCAAAGAAACTGCAGAGGTGTCAGTCCCTCATGGTCTTGGTACCTCATGGTTCCAGCTATGAGCTCACCCGGTGTGGGTCTACAGCTTCTGGTGACCCCATCTTGCACAAGCACCCAATCCAGAGCAGATGGTGCCTGTGGGGGTTTGCACGTGTCCCTGCCCCACATGTGGGAGGGTGAGGCTGGGGAACGTGCCAAGGACACCTTGGCAAGTCCTGTAGTTCAGGCAGAGCCTCACGTGTCCCTGCTCTACATGAGCTGCAGTGTCCTGGGTGCCTGAAAAGGAGCCCATAAATCTGTCTTAACCTGGTACAGGAAGGCCAGAGCCAAGGTCCAAAGTGGTCCTTGTTTTGATCCTTAAGTAAGTTAATATCCCACTGAGAACTTACCCAGAGTTTCCAGATTTAGTCCTTTGTCTTTAAATAGAAGTAATCTACTATTATTTTATTTCTTTCACTGTATGATAACATGCCAATAAGCAATTTTATTGCTCCTTAGGAAGCACCCTTGATGTAACTCCTGAAGTGTTACAGCTTCTGTGCCAAATTATTTGCTGCTATTTTCAGTTAATCATGGGTTGCTTTTGTTTTCTGTTTGTGTATTGTAGTGGTGTTCATAGGTGGAAGCGGAATGTACAAGAAAGTTAAACCTCAAGGAAATATAATGATTCAGGTTTCCAAATGCATTGGAGTAAGTACTACTGGCATTCCCCAAAACCCTGACAGCAGTTTTTAAAACTGTTTGGTGAACCTGCCTAGATCAGAAATATCTCATAATATGAGGAAAGCTTCCAAGATTTCTTCTTTTTTTTTCTTACAGAAGTCTTCTTACTGACTCCTCCAGATTTAGACTGTCCTTTTATTTATATCTTGGTTTATATGTCAATTTATACACAAAGGAAACAAAGTAAGATGTCAGTTATGTGTAAAAGCTTATTCTGACTTCTGGAACTCATTCCTTCCTTGTTTGTGCACCTTTGTGTAGCCCTGTGGTGAGAGACAAACATGCCTTGACCCAAGGCAAGAGCAGAGCTACTAGTATATCTTATCAGTAAAAATTTATTGCTTATTAAAAGAACGTTGTTTACAGTGCAGAGGTTCATTGATCCTCACTGTACCAGGTGGGAGGTAGTACAGGGGGCATTACGTGTCAGTGTAAGCCTGCAAGGAAAGGAGCTCAATCTGCATGAATAGCACTGCATGTCCCAACTTTGCAGCACCTCAACTTTGAGATGAGGGGATTTTTTTTTTTCATGGCCTTCTTTGTTCTGCCAGCTTGCAATAGCCCAAATCATTGCTTGACTTGTAAACACTGTCAAAAACAAACCTCTGTAGGTGACTTTGGCCATAGCTTAGGGTGCTGCCCCTAAGACTCGCCTCAGCCTTGAATGTTGTTCCATGCAGAAAGTCCTAGGAGTCCTTTGGGACTAGACTTGTGTATATTCAGTTTCAAGGCCTTGATCTACATAATGTAACTTCTCATGGTGAAATGTACTCCTATTCAGTGCTGAAAACCTGTGTGTGATTCTAGTTACTGTTGTGCATAAGTCAGCCTGAACCCTCGTTGAGAGAGACTACTCTGAGCTGCTTGGTTAACCTAATCCGGGGTGCACACTCCACCCCACTCACAGGGCAGTGTGAGGCCTTCAGTGCAAAATCCCTTTGGCGCATAATATAAGCTGCTTCCAGCACCCTCTAAACACCAGAGGCAGGAGTGTCAACTTTAATGACAAAGCAGCTTATAGCATTTATAAATATTTGTAATGCCATTAATCAAGACTCTCTCTCCTCAGTTTGCCATCAAGAACAGGTTTCGGCATCGCAGCAAGGAGTTCCCCAAGAGGGAGCACTGGCTAGACTGGGCAAGCGAGAAGTATGATGTAAGTACTGATGTGGTATCTCCTGACCCTAAGCTTCTGTGCTCTGATCCACTGCCTCAAGCAGGTGGCAAACAGTTTTGGGGCCTCTTAATTGCCTTGAAGCTCATGGTCTGGCCAAACCTCAGTGCTCCCCTGGGATTGCAATTTCTTCCCAAGTCTTGTGGGAGAAAGTAGAGCTGTGTGAGTTGATGCTGTGTGATTAAAAGCTGCCCAGGGAAATTTGAGGGGTATGAAGTAAAGAGTATTTCCCTTGTTGGATAAGCACACGTTAGGTTGATTTAGTAAAACTGCAGCCATTGTCCTTGTCATCTTCCTGTTTCTCAGTAAACTGGCTGCAGACAGATACCCTGGTTTAATGACTGCAGAAGTGAAAAATGGGCATGGTGTTGACTCTCATGGTTAACGCACAGGGCCATAACACTTGTGTTGGGGTCAGAGTGCAGAACTGTCCTTGGGAATTTCAGCAGAGATACATAAACACAGCATTGCCTGGACCTCAGTACAAGCTCCTTACCATGACTCTCAAAGCCTCATGTCCCACAGTCCCCATCCATGTCCCTTGCCTCCTAGCCACCCTGCCTTTTTGTCAACAGCAGCACGAACCTGAGCCTGTGCCCTTTATTTTCCTTTTCATTATATGCCTTTTTCACATGCAAAATGCATTCCTCAGCCATTGTCCAAATACCTCCTTCCCAGAAAAACAACGCAGTGTTAAGTGCTAAATCTCAGGCTGCCATCAGTGTAAAGACCAAGAGGCACAGGTTTTTGACATCAATGTCACCCTTAACCAGCAGCCTTTCCCACACCCACAAGCAGACCTCATACTTTTTTTTTTTGGCAGAAGTACCTATGATGTAGAGACTTCAGGACATAAAGAAACATTACATGATGTTCCTTTATGGGCTGCTGTGCTGCAAAGAGCAGTCTGAAACTGTCTCACTTTGTTGGGTTGTTTTATTTCTTACTAATTCCTCTTGTGTGCTTCTCTTTTGCTGCAGAAAAGACTGATTACTCAGACTAAGATGGTGCTGAAGGTGCTTTTCCTTTACATCCCTCTTCCCATGTTTTGGGCACTCTTTGACCAGCAGGTAAAGTAGAAATTATTTGGCTTGGCTATTAGTGTGTTGTGGATGACACCAAGCTGAGTAGTGTGGTTGACACAGTAGAAGCAAAAGGAAGCCATGCTGAGGGATCTTGACACGCTGGAAAGATGGGCTCAGGTGAACCTAATGAGGTTCAACAGTGAAAAGTGTAAGGTCTTGCACTTGGGTCGGAGGAATCCCAGACATATATACAGACTGGGAGAAAAGCTCCTTGAGAGTAGCCCTGCTGAGAAGGACCTGGGGGTTCTGGTGGACAAGAAACTTAACATGAGTCGCCAGTGTGTCCTTGCAGCTTGGAAGGCTGAGGGTATCCTGGCCCCTATCAGAAGAGGGGTGGCCAGCAGGGACAGGGAGGCAATTGTCCCCCTCTACCACGTCCAGATCTGGGGCCCTCAATACAAGAAAGATGTGGAACTGTTGGAGAGGGTTCAGAGGAGGGCCACAAACACGATCAGAGGGCTGGAGCACCTGCCCTACAAAGAGAGGCTGAGGGAGCTGGGCTTTTTCAGCCGAGAGAAGAGAAGGCTGCGGGGGGACCTCATTGCAGCCTGCCAGTACTTGAAGGGAGCATACAAACAGGAGTGGAATGAACTTCTTAAAAGGACAGATGATGGCAGGACAAGGGGGAACGGATTAAAGCTAAAGGAGGGAAGGATTAGATTAGATATTAGGGGGAAGCTCTTTACAGAGAGTGGTGGGGTGCTGAGGTGGGCTGCCCAGAGAGGTGGTGGAGGCTCCATCCCTGGAGGTGTTCATGGGCAAGTTGGATGTGGCCCTGGGCAACCTTGTCTAGATCACGCCTGGAGGTTGGTGGCCTTGCCCGTGGCAGGGGGTTGGAACTCTATGATCTTTTGGGTCCCTTCCAACCCAGACCATTCTATGATTAGAGCTGTACATTGTCACTATGTACTCTGAGCTCACCAGATGTAAAAGGCACATATGAGAGGGTGGGAAAAAACTCTGCAAAGGTGGAATATAACTCTGTGAATTCTTTAACCTGGTTGCTGAGCAAGGGGAAACTCAGTTTATCTGGACACACCTAGGACTGATTCAGTGACTGAGGCCTCTCAATCTCCTACCAGCCAGGACTCAGAAGAAACAGTAATTTAAAGCTTTCTTAGTTCTAATGCTTCTTCTGACCTCACTTGTGAGGTGAAATGTCAGATCCTAGTGAACATGCTCTGGAGAACCAGGCCAAATGTGACCTGCATGCCAGTTTGCTTAATCACTGAAACTAGTTATAAATACCTCACACCCTCAGCAGCAGTATAAGCCCGTAGTTCTCATTCACTTGGTGGACTGAAGCAGCCTTTTGTTGCTAAGCATGAATTGGGAGGTTATCTGAGAGCACCAGGGGCTGAATGCTTACTCCAAGGCAGCATGTTGGAAGTTTGGTCCAGATCACCTAAATTAAACTGTACTTACTGCTTACAGCTTTCCGTCTAGTAAGCTGTAACCACCTGTGTGACCTGTAACAAATAGGCAGCCCTGCTATGAAATTCAGAATTAAATATTAGGTGAACTCTTCTCTTGGACAGCACTGTATGGCAGGTGGTTACAGGCTCTCACCACGAGAGGGTGGTGAGACACTGGAACAGGTTGCCCAAGGAGGAGGTAGAGGAGTGTTCAAGGCCAGGCTGGATGGGGCCTTGAGCAGTGTGGTTTAGTGAGAGGTATCCCTGCCCATGGCAGGGGGGTGGAACTTGATGATCTTTAAGGTTGTTTCCAACCCAAACCCTTCTATGATTCCATGCAGTGATTCGTGTTCCTGTCATGTACTCAGCTCAGGCCTAAACCCAGATATAGGCAGGTTTTCTGGGCAGAAGGGTCAAGGCAGACATGACCCTGGCTTGGCTGCATGCTGCCAGGCTGCGTGAAGGAAGGACAGGCATATCAGGGATGTGGGGTGCTAGGTGGTTTCTGTGCACAGCACATGGTACTGTTCTGCATGGGATGGCCCTGCTATCTCTCCAGATAATCTCTGCATCTAAATAATTTTCCACTCTATTTCATGAAATTAGTAAATGAAGTGAAACGGGCCACAAGGATAACACTGTTCAAATGTTGACATTGCAGAGTAAGAATACTCCTGTAGCATGCTAGCTTTATTCTTTTTATTATATTACATGTCTTTCCCAATGCAATTCAGAGGAACTTTGGAAGATTGATTTACTGCTGTGTTTAACTTTCTCTCCTTTTTTTTGTTAAGGGGTCAAGATGGACGCTGCAGGCCACAACAATGGATGGGAATTTTGTAGGTTACTTTATTTGCTCTTTTTTTCTTAATTAAAACTGACCTTAAATGTTGTTTGTCATAATATTAAAACCTGCTTATTTTTTCTTCACCAGGGAGCTATTCAGATTCAGCCAGACCAAATGCAGGTACAGTGGTCTCCTGCCTGTCAATTCTAAGTACTTCTCAAACACTTTTTTGCATTTATATTTTTATGTCTAATATAAACTGCCCTTCATTAAAATAAGAACTGTGAAAAATACATATTTTTTCCCTTCTTATGTTCATCTTCAACAGACTGTGAACCCAATCCTGATCATTATAATGGTCCCAGTTGTAGATGCTGTGATTTATCCTTTAATCAAGAAATGCAAGATAAATTTTACGTAAGTTGATGCACTTGCCTGACTTCAACTAAGGCTCATTTTAGTGGTTTCTTTAAACTGCTCTTCCAGCCATAATGTAACAAGAGCAAGCTCCCAGCTAGAGAGAAAGTAGTGTATTTAAAATGTGGTTAGTATTTAGAAGAAGTGAAAATTAAAATTATGTAGAATACTGCAAGAGGTATGTACAGGCACCACAGACGAAAGAGAATCTAACAGTAAAGTAACAATATTTCCCAGTTAAGTGCAAAAGCTTTCAGTTGCAGGAGAGATGCTGTTTACTGGATTCCACTTCCCCTACGTCTACCCCTTTTCCCCCTCAAAATATGAGAAGTAGAACTACAACGTACATCCTTAAGAACATGTTGTGTTTGGGGCTTAAAACTACTTGAGACAAGATCCTGTTCAGTCCTGGTGAAGACTCTGGCTTACTGGAGCTTTCTAGGTATAGCTTCAGTGGGCTACTTTATTCCGTTGGTAATAAAGTGACTAGCACTTGCATGTTGGAGAGACAGAAAGAATACCATTCTTAAAACAATTTTTATAGGGCTACAATGCAATGCTGCTTTTTAATCTAGCTATGGAAAACCAGGGGCTCGTACTGGGCTGGAAACATTCCTTTATGGACACTCACATCTGACAAATGAGGCCACAAATAAAATATCTACCTTAAATTTACCCTTACAGCTGACCTGAATGTCAGTAGATATCTTCTAATTCAACATTTTCCACTGAGCTTTTTGGTTTAATATTTTGATTTAAACATAACTAGTGTCTATATTGCTACCTTTTTTTTGTAAAGGGGTAACTTGTCTTTGTTTTAATGCCAGTGACTATACTAGATAAGGCTTTTTTCTTCCTGAAGACTGCCCCAGAAGCATATTAATGATGTTCAGTCAATGTTGGAGCTCAGCAGATGCAGAATAACATAGTATTAAGATATTGCAGGAAAGATAGATTTCCCCAGTAGTGTAACTATGAATTGAGAGGTACCCAGCTTAGAATACTTTTTGTAATAACATCAGCCCTTCAAATGGTGCTAAGGTGTTGGTTGTAGTCATCTGAGTGTTCCACCATGGAAAGAAGACAGCTGAGAGCCAAAACTTTGAAGTAATACTTGTCTTAACTCACGTATTTGTTTTGTTGTTGTATTAGGCCCCTGAGGAAGATCACTGTTGGTATGTTCCTTGCATCTTTGGCTTTTGTTGCTGCTGCCCTTTTGCAAGTGCAAATAGACGTAAGTGTGGCCACAAGCAAGTATTTACTACTAAAGTTTAGCTGTTAATACAGAACAAAGTGTGTTTAAGGGGATACTGAGCTCTGACTCCTAAATTTGGCACCAAGTATATGAGCACAGAAGCAGAGGGAGGAAAAATATTAATGCAATAGTGTGATTAGCATATTAAAATTAACTATCTGAGCACCATCCTGCAAAATATCTGCCATTGACACAAATGACCCATTAAAGGCAGCCTCAGGTCTCTAAAATGAGACTAAAAGCTAAAAACCAGTGACTTGTTTGACTTACCAGACTCCTGCTTTGTATCTCTGATCTCATCTGATATTTAGACAACAGAACTGTGACAGTCTGGGAAGCATCATGCCATGGGCAAATCCTGCTTAAGGCAGAGTCATTGCACCTAACTTTCATTGCTCCAGTGGACATGTCATGCCTGAACTGGCTGAAGGTTTCCTCTGTAGCTGAGGCATCAGCAACACCTCTGGGAGTTGGCCCATTGCATCCCAAGATCTAAATAGCTATCCAGAGGTGCCTGCCTGTCTTCATGCACTATCAAGACAAGATGCTCAACTCTCAAATAGCTTTGGTTAGGAATGAAGAATGCTCTTCTTGATGTCAGAGTCCAGCAGAAAAACAAGCTTTATATTCAACTTTGCATATTGAAGACTAAAGAAAAGTGTCTGGTCTTCAGCTGGCATAGACTCATCCAGGCTCTCTTCTTGAATGCCCTGTTCAGAATGCTAGAGCTATGCACAAACACCACCAGAGTTGGTAACTTCCCGGACTGTTGCACAAGTGTCTTCTGCAGAAAGGTGGAGGTGGAGACCTGTTCTTTTTTTGTGTGGTGTACCTATAAAGAGACTGAAGCAGGTAAAAGTGTGGGAAGGGAGGAAAGGTTGGTGCAGAACTGAAATAGGCACAACTCTTGATGCTCTGCAAGAGCAAGAAATGGAGTCTCCAAAAGTTCAGTTCCTCTGACCAGGCAGTGCCCATACAGTTCAGCAGCACCAATGCTGGGGAGGAATGACTCAGAACATGGTACAAAAACTCAAGAACTCAGGCAGCCACAGAGTGTGGGGAAAGCCTGTTCCTTGAATTGCAAAGCATCCTTGGTAACAACAGCATGCTGAAGGATGTAATCGAAGAGGAGCTGCGTCTGGGCACAGAAGCCACTGTTGCAGATGAGAGACTTCTTTCCCAAGGCAGCAGTAAGACAGCTTGGAAGACTGAGACTAGAAACAAAATCCATTATTAAAGCTGTAGCCCTTTGACAGGCACAGGTCATGAGCCAAACGCTAATTTGCATTATGAGATATTTAAGACAGTAGTAATTATAGTACTTTTCCTGTGTGACTTAAGATAAGGCACTGATTTTTTCTTTTCTCTGTCCTACAGAAAACTCTTCCAGTCTTCCCTGCAGCTGGGCAATCCCAAATCAAAATTCTAAATCTGGGTACCAGTGGTGCAACAGTTAAGTTTGGACCTCAAATTCAGGATGTGACTGTAGAGCCCTTGCAATCGGTAAGTAAGGGGAGGTGAGAATAGCAAGCTAAAAACTCCCAAACACCTAATTGAGTGAGACAAAGCAGTTCTTAACTAAATGGTTCAAAATTGATTCCTTTTTTATGTCTTCCTCTAATAATTGTAAAGATTTTTTTGTATTGTGGAATGAATTGATACTGGAAAAGACAGCTAATGAAGAAATAGTAACTATTTTAATATTCTAAGTAGTACCAGTCTGTACCCACCCCAACGGTGTGGGTTTTTTCAAGAAACTTTAAAAAACTTAATAGTGATTTTGAACTAACTGAAACTTCACTCTTGCTGAAAAGTTGTGTCATGGTTTATCCTGTCTGATAGCTAAAGCAACCACACAACTGTTCACTCGCTCCCCCTGCAGTCAAAAGATACAAAAGCAAAAAACCCCACAAAAAAAAAAAACCATTAAAAAAAAGAAGTAAGCTAAACCCAACCTCAAAAAACCAAGGTAAGACTTGTGGGTTGCGACACAGACACTTTACTAGAACAGACAAGGAATAGAGTAATAATGATGAAAGAATGATGTGCAGCACATTACCTCACCACCTGGAGCTGATGCTCAGCTAGTTCCAGAGCTGAACTCCCCCAGTTAGACATGGAGCTATATATAACTCCCCCAGTTATATATGAAGTATGATGCCATATGGTAGGGACTGGCCCCTTGGCCAGTTTGGGTCAGCTGTCCTGGCTGTGTCGCCTCCCAGGTTCTTGGCCACCACACCTACTTGTTGGCAGGGCAGCGTGAGAAGCTGAGAAATCCTTGACTGCTTGGCAACAACTGAAAACATCAGTGTGCTATCAGCATGGCTCTTATCCTAAATCCAAGCACAGCACCAGCTGCTAGGAAGAAAATTAACTCTATCCTAGCTGAAACCAGGACAAGGTGCCACTTCTTACAGCAAAATCATCCTTTCCTTCAATAAAAAACAGTTCAGATCTAGTAAATCACTGTATTTAATGTAAGCAATCACTTGGAGGTGATGTAGCCACAGAAGCTTCAGATTTTGTTGTCAAAGAAGCTCATTCCTAGTGCAGCATAACCTTGGCAGCCCTATTGGCGCTATGGATGTTTTTAATGATGGGACGTTAGGAAGTGTGTCCTTTGATAGCATGCAGTCCTGTTTCCATATAAGAGGATAAACCCTACTCCCTCCTCCTCCAAATTTGCCTTGTGTGGAAGCTGAGTTGTGAGAAGAAAAGGGCACCCGGGCTGTTTGCTGATGTGGAACTGATAGAACCATGCTGCATACCTGAAAATGAAGGGTTTAAAATGCTCAGCTTCCTACTACAGACTTGTTATAACCTGGATATCTTGAATTATAAAATACTTCTTATAACCCTATGAACCAAAAGGGTTACTTTAATAAACTCATTAATCTAAGACTAACATTTTAAGTACTTTTTGCTCATGAAGTGTATTTAGAATATAGAAAACATGTCCTGGGAACAGTCACTTCTGTTGTGCTGAAACCATAAGAGATGCAAGTGCAAGCTGCATCTTTAGGAGGTGTTGCTATTTTGAAAATATTGCATCTTGACTTAGGGATTTTCCATGGTGGTGGTAAACCTGACCTGTCTGGAGTGAGAAAGGCACAGGGAAATATAACAGCTCTTCCATAGTGCTTGTAGGAAGCTCATGTTACTTTGAAGCTTGTGTAACAATTGAAATGAATAAAAAAATAGTGATCAAATTAAATTAGCGCTTGAGGTGAAAACCTTATAAGCATGAAAATCAGGAAATGCTTATGGTGTCTGGCACTCTGGAAGCAGTGCACATGTAACCTTCTGACTTCCAGGAGTCCATATCGCTCCCTCAAAGGTGTAGACAAACATGGAGTCATGTGGAAACTCATAGCTATTCGTTTATCTTTCTAGACAGACTACATGACATTCGAGACCTCTCGGTTACAATCATTAAACATAATTTATGGAAATATAACTACTACTCTAACTCCCGAGCTGGCAGAAGAAAACCGTTACACTCTTGGAATTAAAGATGTTCAGAACATTACTAATGTGTTGGTAAGTCTGCTTAATTCCCAAGCTATATGCTGCTGTCTTAGCAGCTACGTATGTGGGGTGTGTGAAGCTGAAAGGACAAGTTCGGGGTAGCATTTCCCTTTATCTTGTTTTCTGTAGCTCCCCTTCCCACTGCACCAGCGAGACAGAGGAGCTGTAGAGAGCAGGGAAGGATGGGTTTTGGTTTTTATTTTTAAAAAAGTTTTTTAAAAAAACCCCTACCAACTTCCCATTTAGCTTGACAATTACCCTTTCACCAAGAATCAAGTGTGTGGTCATACAGCATTTTCTAGTAGATATATATCCTAGTAGGATTCTAAAAGGGAAGGTCTGGAGCCTTGCTCTGAGGACTGTTAATTCTCACTGCTATGTAAGTAGTGCTCATTTAAGGTGTTTGATGCCAATGAAGTATCTACATAATGGTCTTTTCCACCAGCTGTCTGATGGGATCACATCCAAACCAGAAGAAGGAAATAATCTCATCAGGTAGAGTTTATTTTGCTCCCAAATTCTGGCAGTTATGAGACTATCTCTTCAGCCTGCATCTTGGGTGGACTCTTCTTGCTTAAGTCTTCTATACTGTAGGAACTCTTTACTTACTGGAGGCTTCACTCAATGTTTATGGGATGTAGGAACTTCTGGGACATGATTCATCTAAGCTATCTCGCATATCTGCTTTGGGTATAACTTAGCTGAAATTGGAAGTGGATGTTTCACTCTATTGTCTAGACTTTTTGGAGTCAAGCAGCACAAATCACATGTCTGTAACTCTTTTTTTTTTTTTTAATCCTGGGAAAGAACAATACTGCTACTTCTCTGCTGTTATATATATATCTGCTATACCTTCCATTTGCAGCCTTATGGTTGTACTTACTACTGGTTGTAGTAGAGGCTTGCTTCTGACGTTCTCCTCAGCAGGCAGTGGTCTGATGTGCAGCTAGCTTGCTTTTTGCATTATCCACACCTGAAGAGATTAGGAGTTCTGTCAAAAATAAAACCTGTGTTCTTTGACTTAAGCATATTTTGTTTAGTATTTCATCACTCTTGCATTTTAAAGGTTCATAAACAATTTGGGTGAAAGTGTCAGCGTCACTATGGGTGACACTTCTTTTGGAACACTGATGCCACTTTCTGCCAGCAATTATAGCCTCTTTCCAGGTGGAAGGTAAGCATTTTCCTTTACCCTAAGCTAACCACTTAAAAACATACTTGCACTTGGGAGAATGACACAAAACTCCTTTATGTTACAGAATACAATTGTCTATACCTATGGTCTGAACTGTATTTTGTCCTTTTCAGAACAGATGAGATTACAGCTGTTATAAACTCAGTCTCTTGTTCAGCTTCTTCAAAGGCATTTGGATTTGGTGGTGCCATTACGATTGTAATTAATGAGGTGAGTTGCCAGGGCTGTTGGACAGACAATACAGAATTATGGTTCACCTCAATATTTTCTCTAACTAAAAAAGCTTGTAGAACTATTCCTCTTGCCCTTAGTTGTACATATGATAGAATTCTGGTATATTAAACAGGACATAAAACCATCACGAACTATAAAAATAATGATGCCTATAATAACAATATGATGAAAGAATTGGTGTTCATCACTAATGACCTTAAATCCTTAGCCTTGTTAGTCCCTAAGGATCTGCATGAAGTTTGCTGTAAAATAACTACCCAGAAATAGGTATGCAGTGCTTTGTATACAGCATTCCTTACTCACCCAAAACTTTGTGTGCATATGATGTAGAGTGCCTTTACTGTACAGTCTCACTAACATGCTATTTTAATTTACAGTGTACTGCAGGCTCTCTTGGTCTAAAGTATTTTGATGATATCCCACCCAATACAGTCCATATGGCTTGGCAGATCCCTCAATATTTTCTTCTTACATGTGGAGAAGTAGTCTTCTCTGTCACTGGGCTGGAGTTTTCATACTCGCAGGTAGGTTTTGCTCTTCAGAACTACCATTGTATTAAGACTCCTGAGTGGAGTCCTCATCCTGATACAAGTTAAACAATAAATCACAGAATATCTTAAGTGGTAGTTCCATACCGCTGCTTTGTTTGAACAATGATGTCCTTCAGAGGTCCCTAGCAGGACTATAGGCTGGTGCAAGTTGTCCTTGTTTCACTTCCCTTCAGTGTTTTCCCATAAAGCAAGCCTGAATTATATCACTTGAAGACTCAACCACCAGTCCTCAAATCTCCTTCTTGCATGCAACTTTCCACTGAAAATAAGTGGAAGCTATACTGCTGTTAGAGAACCAAACTGGAGAGCCCTCAAATGAACAAGTGCTGCCACCTTGTCCCCACACCAATTTCCTCTGTACGGTCTCTAGCAGCAGTTTAATTATATACTCTCAGTTCCGCTTCAGTCTGTATTAGCTCTGTGTGTTTCTTCCCTTAATTCCGAGTCTATAAACTGCCATGATGGGAACACTGTAAGGTGTGACTTGGTAGGCTATGATGCACTTGGTTTAAATTAGTGTGCCTCGTATGACTGATTCAGAAGTAAAATGTGCTTGTTAGTTACTCAGTGTGTACAAAGAAAAAGGTGTCTTATAGTCAGTACTGCGAATCTCTTAGCTCTTAAAAGCCCTCCCACTGCCTATTTAGTGGTCTAGCAATTTTTAATTGAAAAAAACCAACAAAAAACCCCAAGAAATCCTCCTCCCTCTGAGAACCAATCTAAAGAATGCAGTAAACATCAGAAAATAAGTGACAGCAGTGTCTGACTAAAACTGAAATGCCTTTACTCCTACAGGCCCCATCTAACATGAAGGCAGTGCTGCAGGCAGGATGGCTGCTAACAGTGGCTGTCGGTAATATAATTGTCCTTATTGTGGCTGGAGCATCCAAACTCAGCCAGCAGGTAAGCACAAAACCAACTAGCATAATTTTACGTAACACGATGAGAAAGTAGCCCTACTACAGGGAGGGAGTCATGGCTGATAATCCTCAACTACAACTTTTGAACATCAGTGTTAGGGCAGATGTGTAACTGGAATGTAGGAGGCTTGTGTTAGCTGTGAGAGCATACCAGTCACTTGTAGAACTGGTGCTTGAATGAATCTCACTCGAGTATATAAGTAACTGAGTTATGAATATTCATAAGCCGCCTGGTGTTGGGAGGCTGGTTGGTGTTGGAGGTGTTGGGAGCCTTGCTGTAACAACAGGGTGGTAATTTTGTTTTCTGGACTTACTTCTAAAGTTTCTGCTGGTCTTTCCCCAGCGCTTTCTTGGTGTACATACACAAATTAAATGACTCTAACAAATACTTCTGACAAAGGTTTCTCCCTCTTGCTCTGTCAGGCCTTTTCTCTCGCAGGCAGCAGTTCCTAGCACCTCTACAATGGATAGCTTTTCATGGTGTGGAAATGCTGTCAACATCTGGGCTGAAATTCTAGACTAATGGGATTAAAACCTACCAAAGTTGCTTGCTGCTAACAAACCTTTACCTGCCTACCTCAGCCCTGTCACATCCGTCCTCCTGGTTCCATGGGTTTTAACTCTCACTCCTTGTGGTGTGAAAGCTGTGGCTCTCCTGGTGAAGAGCACTTGGGCAAGGCTTTCTTAGACTGCTTGTGGCACTCCCTATTTAATCAAAAGGAATATCTGGGAGATGGGAAAGCCTGCCTTTCAAATGGGTCTGGCAGCCTTGATTTCAGCTAAATTAACCAGAAAGAGCATGAAACAGAGCTGTTGAGGTTTTTTTGGGGGGAAGGCAGTGCTTTGAAACCAAAGTTCCTGTTCTTACTCTCTGCCTAAATCTCTGTTCAGTAGAAACTTCACTGCTGACCTAAGTGGAAGCAGGATCACTGCTGGCCTGGTTAAAAATGAGATTACCTGCCCCAAAAGAGGGGCTAAATGTTTCTTTTAAGTCTCTTGCTCCATTCCCATGCCTCCAGGAAGAGGATATTGTACAACTTTCCAGCTTTCATAGAACTTTCTCTTAGTTGAAGACAGAACTGCTCGGAAGGGCCTTAATTATGAGTTGCTTTAATATGTATTACATACACCTATTACTTAGCTATTCAAGTCATACGTACTTGTTATATGTGCTCAGTTTCATATCCTGAATTAGCTTCATTCCTTGCAAACAGTAAAAACATGTAATTCTTTTGAGGAACAAATATTGATGGATAAATCATGTGTCTGTGTTTTTGTTTTTTTTCCAGTGGGCAGAGTATGTGCTGTTTGCTGCCTTGCTATTGGCAGTTTGTATAATATTTGCTATCATGGCTTACTTTTATACCTATATTGATCCAAATGAGATTGAAGCCCAACTTGATGAGGAAGAGAAGAAACAAGTCAAAAAGGATCTGAACCTCAATGAAAATCAACCTGAAGCTGGCACTCAGCTGTAAAAGGTGTATTCAAGGAGTGTTTGTAAATTATGGTATCCCATTAACTTGATTCCCCTTACAACAGAGATATTTATTAGTAAAACTATTGGATAATATATCCAATGGGAAGAGTTAAGAAAAACTGTTTTAACTTAAAATGCAGCCTTTCAGGAAGCAAGGGGAAAAGACTACTCTCTTGTATCAAGTGTGGTATCTGGAAGAAACTCCAGCAGAATTTGCACTCTTTATCACAGAATCGTGGGGGTTGGAAGGGACCTCCAGAGATCACTGGCAAAGCAGGTTCCCTAGGACAGCATTGCCAAAGCAGGTTCCCTAGAACAGGTCGCACAGACAGGTGTCCAGATGGGTCTTGAATATCTCCAGAGAAGGAGACTCCACAACCACCCTGGGCAGCCTGTGCCAGGGCTCTGTCACCCTCACTGTGAAAAAGTTCTTCTGCATGTTGGTGAGGAACTTCTTGTTCCCCAACTTGAGGCCATTGCCCCTTGTCCTGTCCTCACAGACCACTGAAAAGAGGCTGGCCATTTCTCCCTGTGTCCTGCACTTGAGATATTTATAAACATTGATCAGATCCCCTCTCAGTCTTTTCTCAAGGCTGAACAGACCCAGCTCATTCAGCCTTTCCTTGTAGGGGAGATGCTCCAGGCCCTTAATCATCTTTGTAGCCCTTCTCTGGACTCTCTCAAGGAGATCTCTGACTTTTTATACCACGGAGCCCAAAACTGACACAATACTCCAGATGGGGCCTGACCGGGGCAGACTAGAGGGGGAGGATCACCTCCTTTGACCTGCTGGCAACATTCCTTTTGATGCACCCCAGGATCCTATTGTCCCTCTTAGCCAATGTATGTACCTCAAAGTTAAATGCTACTGCAATAAAGCATTGAAATTGCACTTGGCACTATGAGAACTCCTGGAAAAGATGTACATTTTTTTATATATATACTGCATTTCAATTTTGTATTGTGGAAGAAACAGTTCCAGAGAATAGTAACTGAAGCCAAGTTCTTGGCATGGCCACTCTACCCTCCCTGTTACTTGAAAGTGGCATTGCTCAGCTGTCCGTGCTGCACATGCCAGTAGCTTGGCTGTGCCCTACAATACAATACTTATGTGCCTGTTATCTACCCATGTTTTTAATTAAATGTATTAATGAAGTGTCCACATGATAAACAGACAGTGGCAAATGATGTCAGGAATAAGCAACAACAATAAAATTTGTGTTAAAATAATGGAAGTGGTGTGAAAGTATTACTTGTGGTTGGATGTACACAAAACTTTGTACCACCTCTCTGCTTCTTAATGTGCTCTGTCATTTGAAGCTAATGGAGTGGTGTCAGTCTTCTTTACCTTAATAGAATGCTCATTAAACTTATAGGGGTAAAGACTACATTTTACTGCTTACCAGGCTCCTCTAGCTCTATGAACCATGTTGTGGAGTGCTAGTGGTTACGTATTGTTCTGGGAATTCCTGTATTTAGATCCATACCCTATGCTTTCTCCAGCAGATACCGTGGGCTCCTTGGCCCTTCCCCTAGCCTGGCCAGGCCTATCGCTGCTCTCATACCTGGCTCCTGCTACTCTTATCCTATTTTACAGCTGGTAGAGCATGATTTGTGCAAGTGATCACACAGACATACTCAAGCAGTGTGCATGTCACTGGTGGTGATCCATGGTTCCTGCACAGTTGCTGGCACTCCTGTCTCCATGTACATGTGTGCACAGAGTCCATCACTCATGAAAACAGTTAGAAATGGAGTTTGGTAATGCAAGTCCAAGGTGGTCTTCCCATACACACCAGCTACTCCTGTATCCCATAGGCAGTAATCTCTATTGGTCTTTAAGGCCATCCAGGGAGAGCTTTTCCCATGGATTGAAGGTGCTGAGTGTCCCATCACCTTGGTGCTTAGGGTGTCCTAGGACAGCCCCAGGGGGAGCTGGCTCCCTGCTGTCCTCTGAGGAGCTAAGGGGGTTTTGTGCCAGCTTTAGCTGTGCTAGACTAGATAGCCTTTCCTTTGCCATGCAAGTTAAGCAAAATAAGTTGTCTCTTAATTGTATCCCCACTATTTTGCCCATGACAGGTAAAATATTTATTTAACAGTTTAACCTTTTTTTTCCCCTCTTGCTATTTGGGTCACATGCCTATAAGTTGTAGGTTAGTCTTCTAGCAAACCTACTCATTGACTGCAGGGACGGATGTGTTTTATGACTAGGAAGCTGCTAATGCTGTAAAGTTAGTTGGGAAGGCTTTCTGATGAGTAGACCCCATCTCTTCAGCCTTGTATAGTAGTACAGAGATAGTCATACATGATGAGATTTTAATCTCATTTTCAACAGGGATTGATATAATCAAAGCTAAAATATGCCTTCTCCAAAATTTGGTGTGAAAAAACCCCAGAGGACCTTGTGTAGACATGTGAGCACCTCTCGTCAGCATTGCTGTGTCTCTGTCTCGAAGCCATGTGCAGGGACTCAGTCTTTGGACTGGTAACTCCAGTGTTCTCATTCCTTTGGTTTTGAGGATTAAAGAGGTAAGGTTAGCTGCTAAGTCCAACAGGGTTTGGGTTTTGTATACTGCTGTCTAGACTACTGGACTGCTAAGAAGGTCTTTTGCATGTCTTTCCTTGTTACAGTGAAGATACCCTGAAATCAATCAAATTAATAGTTGATCATTTGAACTCTGGTCCTTATTTAAAACAAGGAAACAAAGACTTTTACAAAAAAAAAAAGGAAAAAGGCAAGAGTGGTGAATTATGAAATTCTGTCCTAGCAATCACCTTTACACTCGTGTCCAGTAGGTACAGAAACATGTACATCCTTCTGCTTACTGATACAGCAAATAGACTGTAAAGCTTCCACATTTTCCCAGTGCGCGTTCACTCAGTGTAATAATGTCAGGGAAGACAGCAGGCCTGCCGGCGGCCTAGCTCTCTTCTTCCAAGATTTAGGCCCTGACAATATTCTTCTGTTCCCATGAGAAAGGAGAAGTTGCTCATGCTGAGAGGATCCTTATAATCACATTCTCAAAACACAGTGGCCTTGTTGGTAGGGGTACAGGCTACCCTAAACCAAGAAGCAGTTATGGGAAGGTATTTGGGAGTAACGGAACAGGTTAAGAACCAACCGTAATAAGATGGTCAAAAACAGCAGGTGTGTAGATGTTTTTAGGTATTAAAGGTAAACTAACAATATTTTGCTCTAAGATAGGTTTATCAGAACTCGTTATAATTACTAACCAATCAATACGGTGTGAACAGTGTGTGTAACCAATTAGCAGTTTTTTAGCTTGCCACATTTGCAGTAATAAAGGTATATAATCTCTGTGATTTCACCTCATAAAATGGCTTCACCTAAAATTCATATCGAATTGTGTGTTGCTCTCTGCTGGTCGCCACATAATAACACTTGGCCAGGGCACTTAACACTGCTCCAAGTCAGAGCCTGTGAGCTATGTGAATCCAGTCCCTGCCACTTGCTGTTCTTCAGAATAGACCTAGCAGCAACACGGTCCTTTCAAAGACTTCTCTGTAGTTATTTTTTTAATTCCTGGAATTAAATTCCTGCAAGTGATTGCAAGCCACCTATATACTCTGCAAATTACTTGCATGTTTTTTCATTCGTCCCTTGACATGGTGCTTTAGCATATTATCACTGAGCATCTTGCAGAGGTTAGAGTACTGAGAATAAATTAACCAGGTGGTGTCTTACAGTGAAAGAGAGATAAATTATCAAAGGGGATGTAACAACTTCTGAAATGGTCCTACTCCACCAGGAGGTGGTTCAGGACAATCAAGGATGCCGCCTTCCCAGCTTAATTCAGTCACTGCTGTAGGGCAGGATTTTGTGGAGTTCAGCACGGTACGAAGGTAACACGAGAGCCCTCAATCCAATGGCTTCTGGGTTATTGGTGTTAAATTTTATTACCTTCCCATGCTCATTCCTAATTTGAGTCAAAGCACTGTGCAACTATCTGTTGTGGCTTTGCCCCCAGCTGAGAGGCAAGCGCCACACAGCCCCTCACTCTCTAAGAGGGTGTGTGGGGAATTGGGGGTGGAAGGGGGGATGGGGAGGCAAAAGAAACTCAGAAAAACCCAAACCTTGCTGGTTGGGGTAAGAACAGTTTACTGGGACAGCAGAGAATAATAGTACTTTATAGAAAAGTATATGGAACTGGTGATACACGATGCAGTTTCTCGCCGAACCACACAATTCAGGCTATACAGCTCAGAGCCATCCCAAAACCGGACTGTCCCCCAAAACTGTGTATTCTGGAGCAGAGCACTCCTCCCTCACCAGCACCCTTTATGCTGAGCATGATGGCATTGGCATGGAATACCTTCTTTGGCCAGTTTGGGTCACCTGTCCCAGCTGTGTCCCCTCCCAGCTGAAGGAAAGGATGATTTTGCGCTCTAGCTGCCATCGCAACCCCTTGTTTGACCTGCTTCTGCGGTTAAGGAAGGGCGTATAAAACCCTCATGAGATTAAGATGAAATCTCAGCTGTCTGCTTATATGAAATTGTGTTTGCCTCCTGCATCCTGGGAGATTCAGCTGACTGCCATGTATATCTCCGGCAGAGCTTCTTTCCTTCAGAGCCCATACAGGGATTTTTTTTTTTTACTCCAAATCAAATATCCAGTCTTTACAGCTGGGAAAAATATTTTATGCCAACTTGATAAAATAAATTAAAAAAAAAAAGTTAAAACTCAGTGCTCCTAGAACCATATCATGCTTCCTTGGTAGGAAAAAGGGGAAATGTTTTCTACTTAGATGGCAGTCCTATTTCTTAAAGGTCTTACCTTACAAAAATAATTCAAGTAAAGGTTAATTCAATTGTTGCAGCTCCTTCAGGCTGGTACTTTGCTTCAGCAGCATGCCTGAGATCAGTTCTGTAATCACTTAACTGAATTAATGTCATTGAATGAATTTTTCCTGAAATCTGATCCCAGGTACGGGAGGGTGGGGGGACAACCCTGCCGCATGGTTTTACTGGAGTTAGAGCTGGGCCTGTCCCATGCTGGCAGGGCCTGGCTGAGCACTGAACTTGGGGGAGGCATGGGGATGGGGGGCTGCACTTGAGAAACTGAGGGTGGAAATGAGGTGGGATTTGGGACAGGACCACCGGGTCTTCCACTTTTTCACTGTGGACCTTTGCTGCTCTGCAGGAAGCAGGAATATGAGGCTAATGGTTGGGCTATTCTCTGCCGCAGCAGGTCAAGAAGTTACCGTCAGACCATCTTCTCGCTCAGTCTTGCACCCGGCTGCGGTGAGTCACCAACACATTCCTGTTTGAGCTACAGAAACAGGCTGGGGTTTGGGGCTTTCTTGTTTGGTTGTTTTTTGTGGTTTTTGGCTCTACATTTCATGCATTCGTTGTGAGTGTGCCTCATCACTTCTCCACCACAACAGCTCCTGAGCAGATGGCTGCCCTTGCACCCCGTGACTACACACAGCACGCAGTCGATGAGTTTGCTCCCTCTCCTAACTTGCTGCCGTCCCGGATGTGGGAGGTAGATCCAAGGTACTGCTTTGTGCCCATTCATTTCCAGTCCAGGGAGCCTGGCAGAACCAGCAAGCACCAGAGGAGCCCTGAGCCATGTCCCACCTGCGGTGAGGCACTACCAGAGAGCTTTATTTCCTTTGCTCAGATTGGGCTTTTTACAGCGCAGCATCAGTCTGTGACCGCAGATTCCCGGCCAGGGCAATAGGGACGAAATATAGGACTTCCCCCTCTCCACCAAATCCAGGCTTCTTCCTCAGGCAAAGCTTCCCGAGGGCCCCAGCAAATTCCCCTCCCGCCCCCCGCCCCCGGGCGCGGCGGGTCATTTCCTACCAGCAGGTGGCAGGAAAACATACTATAGGGA